>RJWH01005815.1:0-67775 GCA_004363575.1 Solenodon paradoxus
GAACTTGGGCACGTTGAGAACTAACTTAGGTGTTGGATTCAGGGTCTCTCCAAGGGATGGAAGTCTCTGCAGCTCTCAATCTCAAATCCAGGGAAGGTGGATGATGAAAAGGGGGAGCTGGGGTGGGAGGTGATGGACCCCTGCGGTGGTCCCTGCTCACACCGCCTCTGGGCCTGTGGACTCTTAATTGAACTCTTATTCTGCTTTGACAGGGCCAGCAGGGCACACAGACAAATTTGGTCTTTCAAAGTGGAATAAAAGTGACTGTGGGAGTAATTATGTGGAGCAGGAGTTTACTCTTTTCTTCTCAAAAATTAGGGCATGGGAACACATGATAACGCTACCACTTAACATGTGCTTTTAACGTACCTGGTGCTTCACAGACTTGCCTTCTGGAAGTCTGACAAAACCCCTGGGGAGATGGTGATTATTAGACCTGTTTTCACATGATGGAATAGAGCCTCAGAGAGGCACAAAGATATGCTTGAAGCTTGCACAGCTACAAGGATCAAGACCAACTTAAATTCAGGGAAGGGACAAACCATATCACCATACTGGTCCTTGACAGCTAGCCATTACTTTTCTTGCAAGGCCTGGAGTTTTCTACAGTGTGGGTGAGGGAAGCTGCTTGGAGAAACTGGGGCAGAGCAATGTCCCCCTCCACAAAAATATTCATGTCTGACCCCCAGCCTACGGATATATTACTTTACATAGTGCAAGGGGTTGCACTGTGTCCCTCCCTCAGAAGACAGGTCGATGTTCTAATCCCAGGTGCCTCACAATGTAGCCTTCTTTGGGAATAGGCTCCTTGCAGATTTGGTTTGTTAAGATGAAGTCAACCTGGAGCCCAGTGAGCTGTTGATCCAGTGTGACTGGCATCCTTGCAAGAAGAAGGAACTTTGAACACAGGGACAACCAGAAAGGAGAATGCCATGTGGTGATGGAGGTAGAGATGAAAATGGTACAGCTTCAAGCCAAGGAACATCTGTAAGCACCAGAAGATGTAGAAGACAAGGAAGGATACTCCTCTAGAACTTTCAGAGGTAAGTGCACCCTGCCAACATCTTGATTTCAGTCTTCCAGCCTCCAGAATGCGAGAGAAGGCATTTCCATTGTTTTAAGTCACCCAGTTTGTGGAACTTTTATAAAGCAGCTCCAGGAAGCTCATGCATACAACTAAAGAGACTTTACCGATATGGTTAAGGTCACACACCTTGAGGTGGGGTCATGACCCTGGCTTATCAGGGTGGGCCCTGTGTCACCACGAGGGTCCTTGTCAAAGGGAGGCAGAAGGGTCAGAATCAGAGAGATGGGCTAAGGGGTCACAAGTCATGGAATATGGGTGTTCTCTGGACTCTGGAAAGGGCAGGAAATGGATTCTCTTCTTCAGTCTCCAGAAGGGAGGCAGTCCGCTGACTCTTTGATTTGAACCCAACTATCTCCTCACCTGGCCTCCCACTATATAGCCCATGCCACTTCATCCAGCACTGTTCCCTTCTCATGACCATGTTACTATTTGGGGCCCAGCAACTCATACTTTGTCTCAGGAGTAATGGGTAATGCTCCCTCTCTCTCTACCTCTCTGTCCCCACATCCTTTGAGGCTGTCTTGGAAACTAATTTTGTCCTAGATATCCCCAGCAGTTATCCGTACTGCTCCCATTCTGGGGTGGTGCAAGAACTCCTGCCATGGACTTCAGAAGCTGAAATTCAAGAAGAGATCATGCATTATTCTTCTCTACATCTCTGCAGTGACTATCTAATGGGAAGGCTCTGTGTGTGTGTGTGTGTGTGTGTGTGTGTGTGTATAAGGCTCAAGATGTTTGGACTTAAGAGGTACAAGGACATGTTGGTGTGGGAAAACATCAATGAATATTTCAAAATATTCTACCACTGAGTCATCTTAGCTCAATTAGCAACTACATGGAAGTACATCAGAGTTGGGGGAGTTTGCCATGACTGCTTGTGAAAAATACTGACCTCAGAATAATTAAGTAGGTCATGTCCATATAATGTCCATTAAATCTTGGAGAAGTTACTTAATTTAACAGCTTCAGTAGTTGTCTGTTCAGATACAGGTTTTGTGGGGCTCAAAGTTTATACTGTTTGGCAACCCTCTTAAAGAAAAGTAATTTGCAAAATTAGTTGTAAAAGGAGATGTTTGATTCATTAATTTCCAGCTAATCTATCTCTGAGGTAATAACAACCTCTGATCATCTACCTTAGGTTTGGTTAGGTATCGAGAGGTAATGGATGTGAGAACACTTTTTAAAATGTGAAGTGTGGTATGTTTACAAGATTGGAACAAATTTTTAAATGGTTAATTTGATGTATTACACAAAAATTCTTAGTCTAAGTAATTGCATTTAGGAAATTGTAGCCGATCTCTTCTGAGGTACATTCAGTCCCATCCTGGAAATGATAATTTGAATGTAAAAAAAATAAAAAAGGGGTCTTTGAAACTCAGGGCTTAAAAGAGATTGAGCTGACACTAAAAAAAGCCAGACTATTCTAAAATAGGTATTAGAAAAGAAAAAGGGAAATGTGCAGATTTGAGTAGGTGATAGTACCTTTTCTCTGTTGAATGAACCTGAGTGCTGTTTCAGAATTAAAGTGCAGTAGAGTCAACCTGGAATTGAGGGAAAGAAATGTTGGATTTGAGTCTGGTTTTACTCTGACTCACTATATGTAATCCTGAAATGGCATCTTACTGATTTGGGTTTCATTTTCTTGTATTTCTTAAATGTCAAATGAAATGATTATATTAGATCATCCCCAGAGTTACTTCTTTATTTGCTAATGTTAAAAAAAAAACTTAAAACAGCTTTCATTTTGGAAAAAATGAAAAATGTTAATTATGAACAATTTAAGGAATGCAAAATAGTGAAAAGGAAAGTTAGAAAATTTCCGTAACCATTCAATATTTCAAGATAACTGTGAATATTGGATGAACATCCAAAACAACTCTCCTACATATTGAACAAGGAAGAGATAGACAAAAATCTATTATAAGATAAGCTCATATCATGCATGCTATTTTTAAACAAAAACTATTTCACTTGTATTCAATGGAAGAGAGAAGCACAAATTAAATCATCTTAACTCTGGCAATAGGTAGCGACTAAAAATTCTCCATGAGAATTTTAACCTACCTGTTCCCATGTGTATTTTCTGACCAAATCCATTCTAGTTGTGTAGTCTGAAAAATCTCAAGCCTAATTTTTAATTTTATGAAACTACAATGTAATAGCACTCTGAGGCAAATGGTATAATCAGATGTAAATCCTCTATGGAGAAAAGTGTCAAGGAATTTCCATAAAGTTCCAAGATAAATGAGCAGCTCATAGTAAACAAGCAAGCAAACAAATAAAAACTGCAAGAAAATAACACAGCACACAAGGAAACTATACTATGTAAGTGAGAACCAGCACACAAAAAATGAAAAGATAGAAGCAAACTCAAAGTTTAAAAATATTGATATAAACATGCCATGGTTAATATTCTTAGGGAAGTGAAACCAAAGATTGAAACTAAGATTAAGGAATAGCAGATTTCTTAAAACAACCATATGTAATGCAGAGACATAAAACATGATAATTAAGGTTCACAATTCAATGACTGTATTAGTCAAAATATTAGACATGGTTGGAAAACAAATTAATGAATGGAAAGTAGATTTGAGGAAATTCTCCAGAATATTGATCACAGAGACAATGAGATGGGAAATAGGACAGCAAGACCATGACACATGAAGGACAGAGAACTCCGATGTAATTGGTGCTTCTGATGGAGATAATAGAGGAAAAGGAAATATTAAAGACCTAACTGCTGAGAATTTTCTAAAATTGCTGAGGGAAATCAGTCCTCAGATCTGGGAAGCCAAAAGGAATCCAATGCAGGAAAAATAAATTCTCATCTAGAGATATTACAGTGAACCCACAGTACATCTCAGAAATAAGGATAGCTTAGATGCAGGAAGAGAGGAGAGACAGTTCACCAAAACAGAAATGACAATGGAAAGTGGCATTTCAAGAGTAACAATTGAAGTGAGAAGACATCTTCAATAGAGCGAGAAAAAAGATTCATCGATTTAGATTGTACACAACAATGAAAACATTTTCCAAAATGAGGCAGTTGAAATTATTTCCAGAAAAACAAAAATTGAGTGTACATCAAAAAACAATGATGGAAAACTTCATGTCTATACTTGAGATAGAAGAAAAATGATCCCAGAAAACAATCCTGAAAGACAATAAAGAATATGAATGAGTAAAGATGTTGGTTAATATGTATGTAAATCTAAATAAACTCTGATGGCATAAAGTAATAAAAACAATATCTATTTTGTGAAATAAAGTTCTTAGAAGTAAAATACTGGGCAATGATAACACTTGGTATTATGGACGAGTCTGAGCCCCTAAAATCTGTGCTTTCTGGACTAAATAGTCCAGATAGAGGTAGATCTAAACTTAAGATCTGAATTGTGAACTTAAGTCTGGATTGTATTTGTTGCTGTTTATTGAAACCATGAGAAACATAAGGAACACATGCAACTGGATGCCCTTTGAACATTGGGCATAGTTCCAATCTAGCCATCATACTTGTATTGCAGCTAGTTTAGCATTTCATCCCTGAAGTATTAGGACAAAGATAGAATGGAAAAATGTCTACATTGAGTTAAATGCCTAGAAGTTTCTGCTATAGCTAACCTGATTTCCTCAAGTTGTAGCTGGGGAAGATGAAACTTAAAGAGGACCCAGGACTGACGGCTGGCAAAGAAAGGATAGGAGTCCAGATTTTATGACTCTGGTTTAGAGTTCTGTTACAAGCACTATGTACTCTCCTTACTTCTGCAGCAAAGTTATTTTCCACCCATAACTGACACATGGATGTTTGATTAGAAGCTAACATTTGCATCTAATGTTAGACACCTACTTGTGGATTACCATGTCAGTTGACTTTGGAATATGGCTACCTGAAGGGTGATGGACTTAGGATCTCTGAACAGATTAGGCTGTTTGAGATGCCATCTTCATGACTTGTAGCCAACGGCAAGGCGAGCTTCCAGTGAATTAGGAAATAGCTTTATTCTTACCAGGAGTTACTTCAGACACCGGGTCTCAGAGATCTGAGACCCTTGACTGCCTAGGGGTCATCTGACCTGGAGTATCCCAAGACTGTAGTTTGCTTAATTGACAAGAAGAGGTCCTTTCATGTTTGCGAACTCTGTGATGCAGGTTGATTGTCTGGTGTAGCATGAGAGCAGGGGTGAATTTCTGTATTACCTTGACATTTTTAATAAGAGTGTTGACACTTAATAGATAGGTTGGTGAGGACCTAGTTGGGGACTTAAGTGATCAAACACTGATGGGACTATGGCTCTAGTAATAGTTTTATGTTGGCTTGGGGCAGAAAAGCTAGCTACAGAACTTAGAAATATACTGCATGTGAATTAAGCTTTAGGGATTTCAGATGCCAGGAGTATAACTGGCATATTTTGGGGAAAATTGAATTGATCGGTATCTTTGTATTATAATAGCTCTTGGAGGGAAGAAAGACTCCTGGAGAAAGCTTGACATTTTGATAAGAGTTTTTGCTTATACTACTCAACTCTACATTTTTATATCATATGAAATTTTTAGTTAAGACAGGTCATGATTACATGTTTCTTATTCTTGAAAAAAATTCTCTTTGCTGATTATCTTTACTTATCTTTCTCATATTCAGCTCAGATGACACTTTACATAAGAAATGTTATAAAATCTTTATGTCTTGGAGAGATATCCCTTTTCTGTGCTCTCACAGTTACCTGCATGGAATACTGTGGTGTAATTTCCTGTTTACTTGTCCATCTGTAACCCCAGTCCTCTATGCCTGACACTTTGCCAATTTCAATGAGTATTATTAAGTGGAAGTGTAAATGAATGAATTGGATGAGTAAATGAGTGAATTGTAAGGAAATTTTTATGAGAGTTTGTAGGAGAAAGAATTTGCATCTGATTGGGTGGAATATAGGACACTCCCTAAAGCATATATCTTTAGAGATGCATTTCAAGAATATATAGGCTCTTACAAGGGGGAAAAGCAAGGAGAATTCCAGCTAAAGGAAGTATAATACAAATAACAGAGGCGGGAGAGGTAAAGTGAAATTTTGCAGTGGCCATTTCACATTGGCTTGATGGATGGTTCTCAAACTTGAGGTGCATTAGGATCACCTGAAAGCGTCATTAAAGCCCATATCTCTGAGCTACCACCCCCAGAGTTTCTGATTCTGTAGTTCTGAGTTAGGGACAATAAAGTGCATTGCTAACAAATTCTAGGCACTGCTGGTGCTGCTGATCTAGAGGCCACACTTGAGAACTGCTGGACTGGATAACAGTATATGTGGTAGGAGTGGTGGTAGATAAGGCTGAGAAGATAGATTAGGGCTGTACTGTGTAAGCTGATAAACTTGAATATTTTGTTTTATTGGCGTGGAGGAACCATTGGAGATTCCTCAATGTGGAAGTAATTTGATCAAAACTATTGACTTAGGAAAGTTAATCTTGTAGTACACTAAAAGAAGACTTGATGGAGGTGGGTAATTGGGGGTTGGGTAGAGAGTGGAGTCAGAGAACCAGTTAGGAGATGACTCCAGTAATCAAGGTTTCAGTAAACTATTCTATACTGCTGAACCTTTCCTTTTAAAATGTTAATCATTTTGGATGGAACTCTTCCTCAAATATATTACACACCCTCTGCTCTCCTACAGAGAGAATCCTGAACATAATGCATTCTCTTAATGATTCCAGGTTATCTCCTGAACATCGATGATTGTGCTGGGTTGTAACACAGTATGCTCTCATGGGTATGGAAGTGTAAAGAGCCCTTTACCCAATTCTAAAAACCCTGGAATTGCTGTGAATTTTTAGTTTTGTGTCTTTGATTGATAACATTTTAAACTTTCCCTTGGCAGCTCTTCTCTGTATTCTAATTGGCTGATTTTAATCTGCAATGGGCTGGAAAACCAGATATAATTGTGTGTAATGTAAGAGTAAATAGAGTGTGGGTGAAGCACTCTTCTATGAATAAAGTCTATAAGCATTGAGTATGAATTCTGAAACGTGTATCTGGGCTGCTTACAGGTCTTTTGATGTTCTTTCTATTTTATGGCTCCATTCTAGGTAAGTGAGGTTGCCAAGAAGGTAAATAATGTGTTCTCAATGGAAGTATCATGTCTTTTCTTTACAAATCAGAGTACTAAAAGACTTTATAAAAGCCATAAATATGAGTAACTTTACTTCCAAAAAGGGAGTAAGTAGTGTTTTAAAAGACACACTGACTGTTTTCAGATCACCCCGTTATCCCATTCCCAATCTCCCCTACATTGGTGTCATTGAAATTGCACTCTGGACCACAAATCACTTGTGATATTCCTCTTGAGAAGCCACAATAGAAGAGTCAGAAAAGTTTCTAACATGTGAGATGATTAGGACTGTTCATTAAAATGATAAGACAAACCATTTCCTTGGAAGATTGCTGAGGGGTAGAAAGGTAGGGGAGTCCCATTTGGTAGCATATTGAGTCTCTAAATCGCCTCCCTTTTCTCAAAGGAAGCAGAGTCCTACAAAAAGTCTTCGGGCAACTGCAGATGGGCCCTGTGGAGTTTATTAACTTGTTTTTCAGTGCAAATGTTGTAGATCCAAATAGCAGCAGTTGGGGGAAGGGAAGGAAAGAGAGGAGGCTGGGACAAAAAATTTATCACCACTTTGACATTGTAAAGAACTTAAGAACACTCACTTATAAATTTGATTCTAATGTATATGTTTGTGTGTGTGTGTGTGTGTGTGTGTGTGTGTGCTGTTGATAGAAGAAATTGTTTATGAAGTCATCAAATTTTATCATTAAAGGAAAAAGCCAGAAAATAAGACCACAAATGACAAAACATCCTAGTTAGAGCCCAGATGGCTGCATAAAATCAATAGCCATTTCCTTGATGGAAGCATAGGCAATTTGGCTGTGTGAAGCTACGTTTCCAGCAGAGATCCTTGAAACAGATGTTGATATTGCTTGTGCATCAAAACTTTCTGAAAGAGCAAGATGTTCAGGTAGTGTGAGAAGCATATATTGGTACCTTCAAACCCTTATGTCAGTGTCTAAGGGAGACAGTGCTTTTCCAAAGGGAGATTGCCTCAAGATGCCCACAGTGGAACACATGGGGATAAAAACTGGGAAGACGGCAGTTTTCTGTAGTTCTATTACAGACTGGGAACATCTCCCAGTCTCCATGTTACTTGAGTTCATTTTGATCCTTCATTCTGCCCCCCTGTGCTTCCCTGAAGTCATGTCACAGAGAATATACCAGCTGTTCCTTTGGGAAAGGATAAAGGGAGTGTAGGGAGGAGAGTGAAATGCTCTCATCTCTGGAGGATCAGTTGCCTGCATGAGGTTGGTTGGGACTCTGACAAATGGAGGTAGGTGAAGGAAAGCCTTACAGGTAGAGGGAATGGCAAAAGCAAAGCCCACAGGTGAAAAGGAGTGTGATTGTGACGTTTTTATAGGCTAGACATGAGAAGAATGACCAGAATGTTGGGCTTGTAGAAGAGAGTGGAAGATTGAAAAGAAGGCGGGGAAGTTCGTGAAAAGTAATAATTAGCAAAATATGAATTAAAGCTATTTTTCCATGAAATCTGATGTTAGTGATAATTTCCTTAGAATTTTCCATTTGATACTTTATTTGAGAGGCAGCACTGGATTCCTGTAACTCCAAACCCATTTTTATTTAGAATACAAATAAGAAGCAAAAGTTTAAAAAAGCTATATTTAGAACAATTCAGTTATTAGAATATGGTATTTTTGCAAATAGGAAGAAATATATATCTTTTTTATATCTTTCCTCTGAAAAGGCCATCATCAGCAATGAAAAAGATGTCACTAAAGATACTTCAGAAATTAAAGAGATAATGACATGTTATCATAAAGAATTGTAGGTCAATGAATTAGAAAATTTAGATAAAGTGGATGAATTCTTTGAAAATACTACATACCAAAACTCATTTGACAAGAGTTAGAAACCAGGGAATTAAATCACTAATGAGGAGCTTTCCCACAAAGAAAACTTCAGGCCCAGATGGCTTCCCTGGCAAGTTTTAGCAAATATTCAGGCAAGAAAGAATTCCAGTTTTTCACAAAATTTTGCAGAGAACAGAAAATGAGTAAATATTTGAATTTCTTTCATGAAGCTAACATAATCCTGACACAGCTGGACGAAAATATTAATAGAAAGGAAAACTTCAGGAATATCTCATTGATTATAATAGATGCAAATAACATATTAGATATTAGCAAATAGAAGTCAGCAGTGTATAAATAGGATAAATAAATCACTTTAACAAAGTAGGATGTATCCCAGGAACATAAGATTATCATTCGATTACCAATGTGTTTCACTACATTCACACATAAAAGGAGAAAAAGTGTATGATAATCTGAATAAATCATTCGATACAGTTCAGCATCCTTTCATGATAAAAAGCCATGAAAATACTGGTAAAATATGTCAAAATCAACTTTTCCAGAAATCTGGAAACTAATGGAAAGATTACAACAATTTTTGGAATGTTTATTCAAGAAGAACTGGATCTCAGTAAAGACAGCAGAGTTTGTGGCAGTTAAACTTCGATTCCTTCCTACCTCTCCATAGTTCCACCATAGCATGGAAAACCAGTAACCTCATAACCATTGGAAGCTGTGAAAACTGGCAACCTTGTAACCCGCTAGAGGAGTACATGAGTTTTGTAGCTCCTCAAGAGAATCCCATCCCCAGAGAATTGTCACTATATGACTTGTGTGGAAGATGCTTACAAAAGACACATTCACAGGACTTATCATTACTTGACATACCCAGAACTCACTCTTTGGGACAAACCTATTCCCAGGATACTTGTTGAAAACCACCATTGGAATTGGTTGACCTCATGGCTGCATGAGGTTGTGTTCCCAGGTTGGGCAAACACAGATTGAAGATCTGGGAACTACACCTCAGCAGGGGACTCTGAAAACTCTTATATTTTTCTGGGGATCTAAGAAGACCAGGCACATGTGCTAGGCTGTGTTAAATCTTGAATTTAAACCAAACAAAAAGAGGCGTCAATTTTAGTAAGAGCAAAACTGATAAAACTACCTAGGAATTTTTTTTTTTGACATTTTCTAATAATGACTCAGAAAAGGTCACTCCTATGTATAGTTACTATAAATCAGTACATGCTTATAGTCAGAGTAAAATTATTCCAAATTGTCAAAAAATGGAAACAAACCAAATCTCCATCAGTAGAATGTATAAATAAACTGTGAAATATTATACCGCAATGTAAATGAATTAACTGCAATTTACAATAGACAAGAACTGTAAACAACCTCAGTGCCCATTGCTAGATGAGTGGATAAAGAAAATGTGGTGTATATATACACAATGAAGGACTAATCAGCTACTAAATAAGATGAAATTCTGCCATTTGCAGCAACATGGACAGAACTGGAGGGGAGTATGCTTAGTGAGATATCAGATGATACCACTCATATGTGGCATATAGCGAAACCAAGAAAACAACATAGATAAATCAAACAAAAATAGACTTTTTAACCAATAAAAGCAAATTAGTGACTGCAAGAAGAGAAGGGGATCGGGCAAATTGAGTAGAGGGGACCAATTGAATAGTTAAGGAAGAACTGAGATGGTGGTGGTGGTGAATTTGATTTATTACATACAGATGATGATTTACAATGATTCACATCTTAAACTTATGTTGTGATACAGTGTTCCTTCAATACAATTAATTTACAAAAGAAATAACTACAACCAGAATATCACATAGATGAATCTTAAACTATTTTGCTGAGTGAAAAAAGCAAGATCCCAAAGAACCATATAGATATTACATTTATAGAAAATTCAAAACAATGGAAAGCTATAAAAAAAGGATCTGTAACTGCATACATATGTGGTTAAACCATAGAGAAAAACAAAGCAATAGTTACCATACGATTTAGTATCATGATGCCCTTCAGGGGCTTATGGTTGTCTGGAGGGAAAAATGAATGCCAGCAATGATCTGTCTTTTACCAGGTCGAGGTGACTCAGGTATTTATTTTTTTTATTATTTAATTGTTTTATTAATGCTATTTTCACAAAATGTAAGAAATATTGGTTTTTACCATTTTGCTAAATAAAGCAATTATTGTAATAATGACCACGGCAAGATAGAATTTGTGTGATAAGTTTGCTGTTTCAACAATCACATAGAGGACAAGTATCTCCATTTCTTTCTCATATGGATTGTATTTCTAGAAGCTTTAGATGAAAAGTTTGTAAGGATTTATAGATTCCCTTTGAAAAATAATTTTGTCATAGCTCTCTAAACAACATTGCAATGTTCTAATAATTTTTCTAGACTCAAAAATCCATATTCATGTTAACTAACCAATCACCTCATCAATGACTCACTTTCTGCTTCTGCTTCAGCAACTTCTACTGCCAGGGGCCCAGAGGACAAGCCAATTTCTGCTGTTTGTCAGCGATGCTGCTAAGAGGGAAAAGACTTATTGCATAACTTCTCTGCTTAGTAATTCAAGGGCATGGGTTGTCCCTGATTCCGTAGATGGTAGTGTAGACAGGTCATATTCATGAAGAGAGGCCTTTTAATGGAGGTGGTGACCATTGCTTTGAATATATCTAACCATTGCACTCAGAATCCCACTTGTAACTGTTCTCATTTCAGTACATTTAAAAATAGTTTATAAAATACTCTTGAGGGCATCCAGGTAGGTTGCTATAAAAAGCATGAACATTTTTTGGCAGTGGCCCCAAGGGATTCTTAGGGGAAAGATATCTCTATGTAAGGGCACTATCTTTAAGACCCCGACTGGCACTATCTGATTTCCCTTTTCAGCACTCACAGTTGTAAAAGTTTCAACTATAGATAATGCCTGACTGTCCACTTTTACTTTCTGATCATTAGCAATGAAATCAGTCCTGGAGACTGAAATACCAATGGAAGCACCTGTGTTTTCATCAAGCAGACCTCTTGCCAAGCTACATATACTCAGTAACCAGTCTGGTTGATGCTAGGTGTCTTTAGAGTGCAATTTCATCACCATTGCTTCTTTGTATGTCCAGAAACAGCATTGTGTTTTGGCTGGTTAAATTGGTAACTCATGCTATCAGGTTTGAGCCTTTAAAAAAAAACTGTGCATTCATAGTTCCTCCCCACCTTGATCTTCACATGGGTCCTGATTAGATATGTAATCACAAGTAATAGGACATGGACATGGCCGTGAGCAGATACGTCACAGGGAACCTAGTAGGACACATCTCATTTGACATATTCTCTAACCTCGCACAATGCAAGATACTTAATGGAATGCAAATGATCAAGCTGAAAATAGGAGAGGTCCTGAAGTCAACATGCATCTCTGACACTTTTGTCACAGAGGTCATCTCTCTCTTTTATGTCCTGGTGAAATGTAAATGCATGAAGATGCACTGAGACACCCCACAAACTGTCCTGACTTCTTGGTTGATATCTGGTATTAGTTTACTTTACCTTTCTTCCTTTTACGGAAGAAGCTGGTAGATATAGGAAGGATCACAGGGAACTTCTAATCTGGTAGTTATCCAATTGTGCTCTGGGAAGAATTCTCAGGGCTTTTGAAGACCCCATCCCATCCCAATATAATCAGGGCATTTTCACTTCATTCATTTCTTTATTGAGGAAGTATTTTCTTAATGCCTATTGTTTTCAGCCCTGTGTATGTGTGTGTGTGTGTGTGTGTGTGTGTGTGAGAGAGAGAGAGAGAGAGAGACAGAGACAGAGAGAGACACAGAGAGAGACACAGAGAGAGAGAGAGATTGATTGTATCCAGTGATGAGAGAGAATGGGAGAACACGAGTCTTTGGAGGCACTGATGTAGACAGTATGACTGAATGCCAAGTAAGGGTGGGAGCAGAAGAGGGGCTGATGATACTATAGCACTGAAAATATTTTGAGTGGTGGATCCCGGGTCCCTGGATTCACTAGGTTCTATCTTCATAGAAAATTTTATCTGAGATCTCTCATGGATTACCCATATGTATCTCAATAGTCCACTCTCTCAGATGGCAGAGACAACTATTCATTTCAGAGAATACCTTGGAGGGTGTGATGTGTTTTGATAAAAGTTATTTAATTTAATTTAATTTAAATTTGGAGAGATACTTAGCATGAGATGTACCCTCTTAACAAATGCTTAAGTGTACAATTCATTAATTTGACTATAGATACAATATTGTACAGAAGATCTCTAGAATTTTGCTTGACTGTAACTTTATGCCCATTCATCAGTAACTCCCTGCTCCCCTCTCTTCCCAGCCCCTGGCAACCACCATTCCACTCTTTGATTCTAAGAATTTGACTATTTTAGATTTGTCGTTTAAGTGAAATCATGCAGTCTTTTTTCTTTCAGTGACTGACTTATTTCACTTAGCATACCATCCTCAAGATTCATCCATATTATTGCATATTGTAGAATTTAATTCCTTTTGAAGGCTGTATAGTATTTTGTCGCTAAAAAAAGTTCACAAAGAAAGCACCATTGGCAAGGTTGTGAGAAACTGAAATGTCTGTGCACTGTTGGTGTGACTTCAAAATGGTGCAGCCACTATGGAAAACAATATGGAGATTCCAGAAATTAAAACTAATTTAGTACCATATGATCTAGCAATCCAACATCTGAGTGCTTACCAAAAATAAATGAAAATCTCGAAGAGATATTGATTCTTTGATGTTCATTGCAGTACTGTTCATAAAAGCCAAGATGTGGGAACAGCTAGATGTCCATCAAGAGATGACTGGGTAAAAGTTCTCTTGATAACAAGGACTTAGTGGGTAGATAGGAAGAGTACTATAGACCTCTAAGTAAGTCCTGGCCTCTAAGAATATGAATTCTTCAACATTTTGTTCAAACCCAGGTATTATTTCTAACAATTCTCTATGGGAATCAGGTGCCAACATGGGAATGTATTGCTTTGGAACAATGATAGCTATTATATACAAGTGGTAGTCACTTTGCATGCATTATATCATTTAATCCTCACAATAATTGTATGAGGAAGGTACTGTTCTTCTCATTTTACAAATTTTTCAGGGGTTAATGAACTTGTCCAAGTCCCTTACCTAGTGTGTAGTAGAGTAGAGGTTTGAACTTAGAGGTCATAACTCTGACAAACAGAATACATTTTTAAAGATGCCATCATTAAAGTATATATTTAATGGAAACACATGAGTAGTAACAATATCAGGAACTTTCCCACTGAAACTCAGTGTACCTTGTTTTCTTAACTTGTGCGCTCAGTCAAATCTACACATTGAAGTCAGTTACAGCTTTGGAAAGACATGGATTTAGTGCCCTTCCCTGAAAAGGCCTTTGATCAAGGAGTTAGTGACATGTTGGCTCCTCCACTTTGACTGAATTTTGACTGTTGATGCCCAGCCTTTGGCCTAACTTTCTGACTTTTGTTTAGTGCTATGAAGTGGTGGAGAAAAGATGAATGACTCCTAAGAGGGAGCCAGGAACCTCTCTTCTCCAAGAGTGGTACTTAGGATTGAAGATCATGGGTTGAGGACCCGGAAGCAATGCCAATAACCAGATCCGTAAGCATGAAAACTGAAGGGTTGTGAGGTCGCATAGGGTTCAATGTAAGACAAATTAGCCTCTTGGGGGGAGTTCGAAGGGCTGAAATTGCAAAGCTTAACAATTGGATGAAAGGGTGAGCCAGGAACTAGCTGATGGTATATTAGTCAGAGAACAAAACAAGAAGCAGGTCAAATGGGGATGGGAAAAGAAAGGGAGGAACAACATGGTGGAAGGAGATTTTGAAGCATGAGGGAGTATTCTTTGAATCTCAAGGAGCTGGCTTCTGGGGTTATGGCACAAGTTAAAGGTATGCAGCAGGGTGGTGAAAACTTGCGACTCAGATATAGCTTTGACATCACCCTATGAGTTTGGATATTTCCATCAAATATTGAAAAATTTCAACGTAAATATGCAATAAAAATTGCTTTCAACTTCAGCCAAATTAATAATAGAAATTAGGTGGATTTTTGGACTCAGGTTTGTTCATCCCTGTATCCTAACTGCTAATAATAGTACCTGGCTCCAAGTAGGTGTTCAATGAATGCTGAATGAATTAGCAATGTCACTAAAATGGATTAAAATGAAGAAAGGGTTTGAGGAAGCAGTTTGAGGAGTAAATAGACCAACTGGTGCTGAAGAAATAAGTGAGCTAGAAATACTAGTAGCAAAGCCTTTAGAAGGATGTTGTGGAAAAAGGTGGAGTTTTAAGATCAATAGCAGGGATCAAGGAGCATCTTCTAGAACAGCTGAAAATCATAAATGGCAACAGTGGCCTAAAGCAAATCAGAGAGAACATGCAAAGATGATGTTGCTACATATAAAGGAGTATTCAACAGCCACTTCCCTTCTCAGAAAAACTTGCGTGTTTCCACTACCATCATGGGAGGGCAACATTGCTCTTTAAAAATGGTCTGGTATTTAGGAAAGTGTGCTCTCCAGTAAGAAGTCTTCTACTGAGGAGAAGGAACAGCTTGTGTTGACATATGAGACATGACACATGTTTGACTTTCCAGGGACCAAGTAAGATCATAGCAGCTTTAACTCTAATTGACTTCTCTCTATGTCCAGGCATTTTACATACATGACTTCAAATTCCCTCAGCAACCCTCCAAAGTGAATGTTATTATGCCTGTTACTTAGGTGAAGAAACTGAGGCTCAGAAGGAATGAGGACCTTGTCTTAGGTCCCACACTCAGAAGTGGTAGAGCTGAGATTCTCAGCTACCATGCTGTCCTCCCTCTTACACCCAGACAGTTCTCCTGTCAAGAAGAATCTGAAATCACTGCAGGGATTTACCTTCTAGAAGTTTCTAGGGATTAACAGTTCAAGCATACAGCTGTAATTGTCACTATTGAACTACTAACTTTTGAAGATACAATCTTGGGCAATGAATCAAAGGTTGAGGTGGGAGGTAAATAGCACATTTGAACCCCGTGATTTTTGGGCTTATACCCAAGAGAGACCTTCCCTATGTAGCAGGGGATACTAGTGTCTCATGATGCACCGAAAAAACCAGCAACAAAAGCACTGTCAATAAACTGCCCAATATACCCAATTTATAGAGTTGTTATGAGGATTTAATGAGTTAGTACATGTAAAATGTTTAGAATAACGTCTGCCACATAATAAATCCCCCATAATAAATGTTAGCAGTTGTCATTGCCATCATTGTCATCATTATCATCATCACCAACTAAGCATAGAGAGCAAGCCTATATTGAATGTATATATATATTTTTTCATTTGGCATCTCCTGTAAAGTCCTGATTGACAGCCGCAGAGGTATCTTTAAAATGTCAGGAAGTGCCTTTGGCAATAGGAGGAAAACAGTGAGAATAGTGGCACTGCACCCAAGAAGAAGTGTTGGTGTGAAGCAGCAGAGAATTCTTGCTGAGTGAGACTATCTCCGTAGTCCTGCTATTGGTTCTGCATGACAAGCTTGCTGTTTAATCTTGGGAAAAACATTAACCTCCCTGAGCCTCAGATTCTTTGTCTGTAAATTGATGATAGTTATACCTAGTGGTTAAACTATCGCTCTGCTTCTCGAAACTCTATGATATAATTATATTGAGTGTAGATCACAGCAAGCTTGATTTGATGGCCAAATACGATACACTCCTTATGCTTAGAATTAAGGAAGCGTTAGCGACTGCCAAAATCATCTAAAGTATTGATTTACAAAGATGATTTTGTCAGAGAGCCTGAGAAGGGTAATCAAACTGTATTACATTTCATAAATGTTATATGGATGAACTAATACAATGTATAACCCTTTGGGAATGACTTTTTCCACTAAAGCCTAATGCCCTGGAGAGTCATACACAATGCTGTGTTTATTGCAGAATAGCGTTGCATGCTATGGACGTACCAAAGTTTGTTTATCCATTCACCTAGTGAAGGATATTTGGGTGGTTATCAGTTTGGGGAATATTGTAAGTAAAGCTACTATGAACATTTATGTACAGGTTTTTGTGCAAACTTAAATTTTCACTTCTTCGGGGAAAATACCCAAGGGTGTACTTGCTGGGCTGTATGGTAACTGTATGTCTAGTTTTATAAGAAACTGCCAATCTTTTCTCCAGAATCACTGTATCATTTGTGCCATCAGAGGATGAGTGATTTAGTTTTTCTGTCTTCTTGCCAGCATTTGGTATTGTCACTATTTTAATTTTAGCAATTCTGATAGGTGTGTAGAGACCTATCAGAAATCTCATTATGGTTTTAATTTACATTCTCTGATAGCTAATGATGTTGAACCTTTTAATCTGATTATTTGTTATCTGTATAGACCCTTCCCTGAAAGGTATCTTTAATTTTTTTGCCCATGTACACATCCTGAAGGACAGATTAGTGGCTGTCAGGGGTTAGGGGTGGGGTGTGGAGGGGAGCCAAGAGTGGAGGGGGTGTAGATTATGGCAGCAAGGGACCCTGTGTGATGGAACCGTTCAGTATCTTAACTGTGGTTATCTAAATAAATTTAAATAAATAAATGGACTGTATCAATATCAATGTCCTGGTTGTGCTACTGTACTATAGTTTTGCAAAACATTACCATTGGGGGAATCTAGGTAAAAATATATAGAATTTATTGGTATTATTTGTTACAACTGCATATAAATCTATAATTATCTCAATAAAAACTGGAGACAGATATCACCTCACTAAAAAGTGGTATGTAGGTTATTCTGTGGAGTGGGATCATTTGGCTTCATTTATATAGAAATGAAAGGAATAAGCCAAAGATAAGGAATCATCTCTAATAGCTTAGAGATCTTAGGCACCATTAATGATTAATTAATCATGTAATTTCTGTAAGGTCTGTCTTCTAATGTAGCTTTATGTATATAAAGCACATGTCTGCATATCTTACTTAAATATTGCCTGGATATGTACTAGTAGAAACTAATAATATACTAGGTAGATGAACAATGAATGAACAAATGAATGAATGAATGAATGATTGTAGTCCTAGCGAAATTGTCAAAGGCAAATGTGAACCTCCAGAGGGCAATAGATCATTTGATAAGCAATGACAATGAGACCAATGTTATTTGTAGTCAACATGACTAGGTTCTGTTTTTCTCAGATTATAAAAGTAATGTATACTTTTATAGATAATATAGACAAAGTGAAAAAAACAAATAAATATAAAGTCGTGAATAAGAGGTTGAATAATTTCACCAAGATATACTTGCTAATACTTTGGCCAGTTTCACTCCAGTGGTTTCTATGTCTATTGCCTATGTGCATACACACTCACATATGGACACATACGAACGCACACACACATATACAATTTCCCCTCTGTGAATTGTACCTGACCTTAATCTCTATTGTCATTAGGGCCATAGTGATTATCTTCTCAATTTGTACTAGAATTTTTATATTAAGGATAATTATCTTTTGTCACTTTCATTATTAATAGTTTTTCTTCCTTTGCATTTTAATCTTATTTACGAATGTAAGATCTGCATGCAACCAGTGTATGGATCTCACAGAGGTAGTGCAGTGAAGAGTATAGCTTTGAATTGGGAAACAAGACACCGCCAGTTGCTAGCTGGGTGACCCTGGGCAACTTACCTTATATTCCTATGACTCACTTCCATTACTTGTAAAGTGTGGATGATACCTAATTATAGTTTGTGAGGACTATAATGTCCTCACATTATAGGGAATATAGGGAAATATCAATAGGAAAAATATCAGTATCAACAATAGGGAAATATCAATATCAACAATAGGGAAAAATAGTCGCTATCTGGTAGCTTTGATGTGAAGATAAGAGATAATGCATAAAAAAATTAGCACAGTCCCTGGCATTGCATTTATCTATAGTAAGTCTTTTTTTTTTTAGCAGTCAGAGAATACTCAAATCTTTTGAATATTTTTATTATATGTAATTAACGCCTGATTCTGTGGTTTTCCCACTGGGATCATCAGATACTTTCCTGACACAATGTATTGAATCGTCTTCGGTTGATTGAAATAGTCCCTAGCTTCTTCATCAGTTTTTAAAATCTGATAATTTTTCTAAATGTTGATATTATTATCTGTGGGAGCTGATGCATCAGAATCTGATATCTGTGCAGTCTTGAGACAAGTCTTCCATGGTGTAAATGCTATGCAGTATGTCTCAGTAAAAATGATTGTAAAGGAAGCAACACTTACTTTTCTATTCAGAAGGTAATCATTTGAGCTAGGCTAAGCTAGACCTTTGACTCTCAAGAATGAGTCTGTAATATCAGCATAGTCTAGGGGCGTATTACAAATGCAGAATCTTAGGTTCTATGCCAGACCTACTGAATAAGAATCTGCATTTTAATAATAGCATAGGAATATCTGAGACATTCTAAGGTATCTATCTATTTATCTATCTGTCTGTCTATCTCTATGCACACATATATGTATAGATATACACACATACGAATACACTTTTTCTTGCAAAGTAATGCTTGTTCATTGTATAATATTTGCAAATTTTAGTAAAATGTAAAGAGTTAAAAATACACAAAATTCTACCATCCAGAGTTACTGGTAGCCCTTGTGAATATTAGGAGTTTTTTCTGGAATTTTATTCATTATTTTATTTTTAATTGGCATTATAGTGCATCTAGATTGCTACTTGGCATTTACACATGTGTTAAATATTATTTAAAATCATTATTTTTACTGGATGCATGATAATCCACCATATGAATAAAGCTTCACTTACTTTAGCTAGAACTCCATTGTTAAATAGGGTGTTTCTAACCTATTGGTATTGTGATGTGAACATTCTTGTACATGCATTTTAATAAATATCTGATTAACTCTGGAAGGCAGAATACTAAAGGATTAAAAACAGGAATAATTGTAGGAATCTTGATAGACCTATATGGCCTAATTGTAATAACAATTTGTGCTTCACAAGAGTGTATAAACATGCTGCTGTGGTATCTCTTGTATTTAGTTTTGCCTGTTTTTCAATTGTTTATTTTGAAATGACTGTAGAGTCATAGGAATTTGGAAAAGTAGTACTAGAGTCTCCTGATCCCTTAAGATTATCCTAGTGTGACATCTTTTATAACTTGAGTATAATATCAAAGCCAAGAAACTGACATACATTGGTACAAACTGTTTACTAGACTATAGATCTTCAGATTCCACCAGTTTTTATAGGCACTTGTGGTTTGTGTGTGTGTGTGTGTGTGTGTGTGTTTGTGTAAGTAGCTCTAGGCCATTTGACCCATATATATGTATATTTATGTATATATTATGTGTGTATATATAGATAGATTATAGCTATAGATATAGATATTTGTGTGTGTAATCACCACCACAATCAGGATATAAAATTTTTCTATCACCACAAAGGAACTCCCTTATGCTACTCTCTTTATAATGATATTCAAATCTTGCCCTGGTCCCAAGCAGCCCGTAATGTTTTCTCCATCTTTATGATTTTTGTTATTTTAATTATTCTTATGTAAATCCAATCATATAATATGTAATCTTTTAAAATTATCTTTTTTTCACTCAGAATGATGCACTTGAGATCCATTCAAGTTAATTCAAGGATCAATATTTCATTCCTTTTTATCGCTGTGTAGTATTCCATTATAGGTACATACTAGAGTTTAGACCAGCATCATTTTAGCTGCTTCCAGTTTTAGCTACTATGAATAAAGCTTTGTGAACATTCATATATAGGTTTTTGCATGGACATAAATTTTCATTTTTCTGAGGGAAAATGCTAAAGAGTGCGTTCATATGATAAGTAAGCATATAGTTTTGTAAGAAGCTGTTATACTCTTTCTCGTTGATTGTGCCATTTTACATTCCCACCAGCAATGTATGATCAACCCTGTCTCCACATCCATTCTGGGATTTATTATTGTCACTTTTTATTTTAGTCACTAGAATAGGTAGGTAGCGACAGCTCACTGGTTTTAATATTCATTTCTCTGCTGGACAGTTGTGAACATCTTTTATTGTGCTTTTTTGGCATTCATAGTATCTCTTTGGTTCAATGTCTGTTCATGTCTTTGTAGAATTTCCAATTGGACTGTTTTCTTTTGACCATTAAAGTTTGAGAGTTCTCTACATACTCTATAAAGTTTACAGTTAGGTTAGCAGTGCTGTGCTGATGTCAGTTTTCTGACTGTGATACTGTGGTACAGTTATACAAAGTGTCTCTATTGCTAGAGACTGGGCTGAGTGTTCAAGGGACTCCAGTACTAAAGGGGTTAGTTAGCCTTTTCAGAAATATGACTTTTAAATATTTTCACCTACTTTCTAACTTTGTTTTTCATCTTCCCAATGTTGTATTTGCTCTGTAAAAAACAGAGCAAATGCTTTTACCCAGTTCAGAAAGGAATAGACAAGAAGTAGAAATGGAGTGTGGAAAGATGCAAAGGAGACCTCATCTCCTGCCTCAGGCTTCAGGGCCCACTGTGCTTTGAGATTTCTACCTTGGGAAGCAAGAATTAAAACACCACTGCCTCAGAAGACCTTCAGCTTCTTGCCCAGCCCCATTCTTTCCTTTTCCCTCTCTTACTCTTCTGGTCTTGGTTTCTAACAATGGATCTGCTCTGTCTCCTGGCTTTGACTAGAATCTAGTTGAGCAGTCATATTAACACTAGAGAACTAAGGCTGGGCAAGACTGCAAGATCAATCTATTTGAAGGTAAAAGCTGAATATGGCATCCATGCCCCATTCCTCAGTGGCCAAGGATGGAAACATGAAGAGTATATAGTCAAGACACTGCACCATGCAGAGTCCTTCCATCTCTACTTGAGGGAAGAGAAAATATATGAGAAAAGCAAGATAATAGAATGGAGGTCAGTGATCACATTTATTCTATCTGAATTCAGTTATCATGAACCATATCTAGAGCCAGGATCTGCTTTTTTTTGGTGAACGTGATTAATCCTACAAATGAATAATCATTAATTAGAGGAAATAACATTTCTCTTACCTGTCTTTCAATTCCATAATTAAAATCCTTCTGTGAATTTAAGAAATGTTTAATATCTCTGGTGATGTGCTGGAGCCCCCTCAGACCTTCTGAGAAGAGCTGATTGCGCATGTCTCCTTTCAGTTCTGCCTTCAGTGACATAATGTTAGTAACTTGAAATCAGCCACAATGGGAATATTTACCCCATGTAACCAATCAAAAGTACATATCAGGATTTTCTCTTGTGGTGTCAGTTGTTCAACATTTACTAATTCACCACCAGGTGCCTACCAATGGGTATTGTATGGACTCTGGAGATGTGACCCAGTCTTTCTCTTAAGAACCTCAATATCTAGGAATTGTGATTCCTTTTGGACTTCAAACCTCTTTTGTCAGCTCTCTTTCTTCTATAGTCCCACCCTGACCCACACTTTCCTTCCTTTCTCTCTTCTTAGCCTTTTCTCTTTCCATTTAGAAACCCCCATTTCATTGGTAAGCAATTTCCTTAAAATATCAGGACTTTCTCTAACCGCCTTGAATATCTCCCTTTTCTTGCAGTCCTCTCAAGAATAATCCAGGCTCCCATACCCCCAGACTCTAATGGGTCTCTAATGGGTATCTATTTTTAAAACATTTTACACCACTTTTATTCAGCAGCTCCCTTCCATCATATCCAGTTACACTATCTCCCTTTCATTAAACCAAAGCAGGAACACCGTAGGTGGGACGCGTTTGGGTGGGAAGATGTTGACATACAAAATGCTGGTGGGATCACATATGAGTGGGAGGTACTGCTGTGAAATCCAGGAAGATGTACCCAGGTATTAGAATTGCAGCCACCAGGGGACTCTGAAAGCTATCAGTGTTGTGGAGTTTTCCTGGGATCAGTATGAGACATTCATTTCCTCTTCATACTTCTTTTATTTCCACAACACTAGGTAAGGAAAAGACAATGGCCGACCAAAGATAAAGCAAAATGTTGTTCTATTGTAAAAAATCATCACATTAAAATGAATTTATTTTCAGTGAAGTTTCAGTAATGTAGACTTCATTTTCATGCTTCAACAATTGAGTGTCCTTTGATGTATGGCATTCAGTGGTGGCTCACAAATCAGATTTCTTTCAGAACCATCTGCGATACGTATAAAAACATTCACATGTTCAGCAACAGAATATTTTCGGCATTTTCAAGTATTCAGTTGCCCAGAAAAGTACTTTTTTTGACCATTCTGATTAAAAGTATATTTCAATGCCGAGATCCATGGCAGGAAAATAAAAGCTTGCACTTTCACAACCCCACTCCTTCTGTTTTGCCACAAATAACACTGGAAAGAAGAGGGAATCGTGACCTCCACTGGGATATGTGTCCTTCTCTATATGTCCAAGTCCATCTAGAGAATGCATACCCTAATCTGATGGAGGTACTTGAGCAAATCACCTCTTATTTGTCTTGGAGCACACTGGTTGGTATTGGAATACCAAGAACTTTTGACAGATTTCGTAGGAGAAAATCCTCACCTGACAGCTTTATTTTCCCTATCCTACCAATTACTGTCTAAATGCTTTCAAATTCTGAAAGAGCAAGGCAAGAACATGATACAGTTATCAGTCCAAGTGCTTTCAATGCATTCTTCTGTCACCAAAGTGCTTTTTATTGTTCTTTTATCAGCAATCCAGATTTTATAAAGTGTGTGCTGTATTGATAATAGGCCAGGTTGATGAGTTACCTTGCTATCAATCAATTTACTGAGCATCCATCATTACAAACTACTTCATCTTCACTGTGACAACTCGTGATAATGCCAGAAGAATGTCCATGATTAATTAACAATCAGTTTGCAATCCATATTCATCAAACAGATAGCACATGTAGTAACATTTGCCACAGTTAATGTGAAAAGTGAAGGCAGCAACACAGCTTCACTAGGATGTAGAGATTTGCACCTTTCTAGGAAGAAATAAGGATTTGAAATGTAGTCATATATATAGCTCACATGTAATTCTTCATAAATCATTTGGGTTGCATGTGCCATTCAGATTTGCACATTATTATCTCATGAATAGTTAGAATCCTAAAAGATGCTGACCCTCTTTTATAGGTACAGAAATCAAGACAAAGGAAAAAGTTTAACATTCTACAAATAAGTAGCATAGAATTCTACATTCCTGATTCTAAGCTAGCTTCTGAGTGGTATTGATGATGTGGTAGAAATATATATTCCCAAACAAAAGTAGGAAAGGGTTGGAACAAACCTAGAGGCATTTTATTATTTGTTTCTTGTGCAAAAATCTATTAAGATAAAATGCAGTATAAAATAGTGGTTAAGAGCATGGCCTCTTTGATGATTGTTTTGTTTCAGATTTTGGCTCCAACATTTCTTCCTTGTGTGATATTGAACAAGTAACTTAATTTCTGTAGACCTTACTTTCCTCATATGTAGCAATAGGGATAATGTATCACTGGATCACAAAGAATATTAAACACTCAATATTGAAGAGGCTTAGAATAGTCTTTGGTACATGGTTGTGCTATATAAGTGGCTATACCATGTGCCATATAAGTACAAGCTTATATAAAAAAACTTTGCTTATTAGATAAATGTCTGATAATTGACTTTTGTAGCACATCTAAATGGACTGTATTGGCTTATTTGTCTTATTCCACCCTGAACAGATAGCCATTCTCATTTTTATGTGGTCCTCTTTCAGCTATTTCATCAAGATTATTAAATTCCTTCTTATGCTTTCTTGCTTCAGGTTAAATGATTACAAATATTTCATTTTCATTGTAGCTCATGTTTTCCTATACGTTGATCACCTCTTCCTGTGCCCCTAACTTAGTCTGGAAATTATTTTGCCTGTTTAGTGAGTATGCCTCTAGATGAATACTATAATGGAACAATGGTTGGTCTCATAAGGCTTTAAAGGCCCATAAAAGGCAGTCAGTGCTCCTCAAAATGTTCTGGGCATCAGAATCGCCTGTGACTATCAATGCAGTTAAGGATGCTTTGGCCTCACCCTGACCTATTGGTGGGCATTGACAGCCATATTTTTCAAAACCTTATCTGTGACTGAAGTGGACAAGTTGGGAGCCACTGCACTAGGGCATGTATTTCCCAATAGACAGAACTAGCTAGATCTGTTGGATCTAAATGCTAAAGTGATTCCATGTAAAGATGGAACTGAACTCAGTCAGTATTATCATCCCATGTTCTTAAGAGGCTATGTCATTATCGTCCTTATTATTAATAATATTTAAAATGGAATCATAAATGGGTAGCACTGATATATTGCTTACTATGTACCTGGCGATGTTCTAAGTGCATTATGTTGACATACGTATGCCAAAACATGTAATTTCCACCACCCTATGAGGTAGGGCCTAGTTATCTTATCTTGTTTAGAAGAACTATCTAGCATCCTTGTTTTCAGATACAGAAACAGAGATGCAGAGACAACACTGGCTAACCTGTTGACCACTTACCCTCTGTCATATGTGGGCTCCGCAATTCCTTTACAGGCATCTAATCTTCAAGGCACCTAATGAGGACTTTACCTCAGTGTGGTAAGTCTTTGGAGAAGTCCATGCCTCTGATAGGTGGCAGCACTCTGGCAGGAGCCCATAGTTTCATGGATATCAAAGTCTATGGACTCTGGTTATCAAGAAAGGCCTTTTATTTAAAAATATGGAGTGTAATAATGGGAGTATAACAGACACCAACTTGTAGATACGTTCCTGATGTCATAAAGGAGTTGGGAAAAGTGACATTCTTTGAAAAGCCTTTTGAAGCCCAGGGTTGATGAAAATGGGAGGAATTTCATGCAACATATTCTAGAGATAGTTCCCCTAAGCGTGAATCCAGTAATTTGCTGCAGGGGTCTATATCTTCTTTCCCTTGACGTAGCCTTTACAGAAACATTTAGTAAGCTGTGACTTTTTCAAAGAGTGAAACAGTAGAGGATGGGTTAGCTAGAGGGGCTCCCTGAGTGAGAATTTTCACTTCCTTCTGGGTCTTGAGAATGTTCTGAAACAAGCCTCGCAGAACATGCTTGTGATGCGCCTAGATACAGGAGACTACCTTTGGGTGACAGAACAGTAGGGGGTCATTTTGATTAAAGAGACAGAAAACCCATGAATGTGGAACTGTCCTGGAAAATCTGCAATGCACGGATTGAGAGGTTCAGTCAAGATGCAGAGGATAACTTTTTATCTAGGAATTGTGTGGTCCTTAGACAAGAGAGGGAGGCCCTTGCTGTACTTCTTTTGAGTGCCTAGGACACTTAGAATACTATTGTCCTGGGAAGACTTTTGGATTAGCCCTTGCTCTCCTCTGTGAGCAGCTGCATTCTGTGGCTGAGTAGGATTCTGCAGACTCAAAAGGCAAAAGTAATTTGGTAGGAGTGTAAGTCTCTGCCTGTCCTCCAATAAAAATAAGATAATAAAATAACAGACAGCATTTATAAAAAGCAATAATAGATAGATGTATTTGACAGTATACAATAAATACTCTGCTTATAGTATAACAAAAAGGGAAGAAAAGAACAAATAAGGGGGCAGAGGCCTTGTCCACTTGGGGTGATAAAGAGGGGTGACAAAGTTGGGCTCCTTTACAGGAAAGAGTTTAGGATCATGGGGATAAGATGCACATCTGCTACTCAGTGTGCTCTGTAGACCAGGCACATGGCCTCCACCTGGAAGTTTGCTAAAATGCAGAACCTTAGACCCCACTCTAGGCCTGCTGAATCAGTATCTGCATTTTGACATTGACAAATGATTTGGTCTCACATTAAACTTTGAGAGGTACCAAGGTAGAACACTTATTAAAGGTCTTTAATGTGAAACATTCCATTTTTGTTACCTCTATAAAAAAAATCCTCTTTTGAGGCAGGGTAGATCTCTTAAAGGGTGAATGTGGAAACCAACCTCAGAAAAAGCATGAAATCTTGTTACTATCTCCTTTGTTTATGACAGTGAAAGAAAAATCAAACAATGGAACACAAAGATCGTCATTACTCTCGTTCTCTATAAACATTGATGGGAAAGGCATTGTGGATGTAACACTTACCTGGTTGTGACAGCTTTATTCATAGTTGAAAAGTCCTGAAAAGCATCCTTACAGTGACTTCAAACGAGATAGGTGAGAAACTACTGGGGGAGTTACTTGAAGTTGGTAGAGCATTAATCTGACAGGGTAAGTATTGAGACTAAATACTAGTTTGATGGTGAGGGAAACTGGAAAACTGGTTGTGATCAAAAACCTGAATCTCCCTTTTGTAACACAAGGTAAGAATGAAGGCCCCATAGTTTAAAGAACTCTAAAGTAGTTTTCAGCATATATGAAAACACCAATATGAAACCTTTAGCTATTATCGATAGACTATGGAAAAGTGTAATCTGTGAGGTTTTCTGATCCTGGAACTGAGTGGAAATACTACTTACACGATTGGGTTCTAACTGTGGCTAAAATATATATATATATAAAACAACCCAAGAGATAATCACCCTTAGTGGTGGGAATGAAACAGTGCTTCTAAATGTGACACTATTTTGGAGGACTTCTGATGACCAAAGAATGTCATAAAGCATGACTTATGTGTATAAGTCCATTGTTATATTGAGATAATCCCTACACAGCATCTGCAAATAATAGCTGAACTTCAAATCCTTAACAACATTATAAAGTTAATTAATTTCTTGCTAAGTCTGTGGTCTCCAGTTATTCACCTGAGGCTGTAGGTTCTTTTTTATTAATTGTTGATATATATTAAATCTTTTGTTCGCAGTGCTGCATTCATTTTTGAATATTGACAATGTATTTCAATCTATGTTTGTATTTCACCCCACACCCTCCACCAGAGTTCCAGTGTCCTTTACCACCACCTTTCCCCTCTTTCCATCTCTCCCCCACTGTCCCCCAGCAGCCATCATCTTGCATCCCAAGAGTTTTTCTGGGGTTTGTCTATAGCATACACTGAATGATGAGATCAGGGTTTGAATCCAGATCTAGTTTACTTGAGACTTCATGGTTATGTTTACTATTGGAGAGTCATGACCATGAATTGATGGCCCTAATTGGTTATGGAAAGAGGTAAAGAATTATCTACTTGCATTTAAGAAAAGCTATCAATCAACCAAAGAAGCAACTACTAACCATCCAGTCAATTTACCTGAGCATGAACCAACTAACCAAGCAATCAACCAAATACATTGAATTCCACAAATTCTTAAGCTGTATGAACCATAAAGTGTGTTGGATGAGTAGGTATAAAATTCAATAAGGTAAGTTCCCTGATCTTGAGGAAGAAATAGACATTTAAATAAATAAGCATGCATATGATAAATGTTAAAAAAGAGGATTCCGTGATTCCTGCCTGGAAATAGTGATGGCTTGGGTGGGTGGGAAAAGACATCTGGAGGAGATATAGAAAGGAGGGGAAATTTCAAATTTGTTTTAAACAATGAGTTCTAAAGGTGAGGTAAGACTCTCAACCTAGGTGAAAGCATGAACAAGAACAAGAAGGCCTCAGAATTCATGATTTGTTTAGAGAATAGTGAAGATTGAGGTTGGCATGGGGGTAGGTACACCATGTCACATAAATCTCATCTTACACATGCCTGAATAGATTAATATGAGTTCACATTTCAGTTTCTCTGTAGCTGAATTTCTCAAGAATAGCTCAAACAGGCTTAAGAATTGTCATTTCACATATGGAAGGATTTAGATCCTTATTAAGCCAAGTGTTTTCATCTAAATATTGACAGGCTTGGATAGCTGCATCAGTTGTAAGGGCTTTTCCATCCCTGACACTTTTATTTTCCATGTTTGTGTCTTAAAGGTAGATAATTAGATAGGAATTCTTAAACCTTAAGGAAGGAGTTATAACTCAAGCTTAAAAATATCACCAGACATTTGAATCTTTTCTTGATGACTGTCTCTGTGTCACAGTTCTATGACATTAGTTTAAACTCTATTATTTCCTAACTTTCACAAAGATACTAAGACATGTTTATTGTGAACTTTTCTCTGAGTTGTGTTGATATATTCTTATGTAAAGAATGTTTTGTCCAAATGGCAGCCTACTAACTGGAATAAGATATTTGCACTTCAAATTTCTGACAAGGACTTAATATCTAAAACATACAAAGAACTCATAAAACTCAATAACATAAAAACAGGTAATCCAGTCAGAAAAATGGGAAGGAATTGGAGAGACATTTTTCTGAAGAGGATATACAGTTGGGCTACAGGAATGGAGAAAGATGTTCCTACTCCTTGGTTATCAGGAAAATGCAAATCAAAACAATGAGATATCATCTTATACCTGAGAGACTGTCTATTATCCAAAAGTCCAGAAACAACAAATGCTGGTGAGGATGTGGAGAAAAGGTAGCAGTTTCACACTGTTGGTGGGAGTGCAAATTGGTGCAACCCCTATGTAAAGCAGTATGGAGATTCCTCAAAAAGTTGAAGATGGAAATTCCAAATGATCCTACCATCCCACTTCTGGGCATCTACCCAAAGATACAAAATACTCATCTGCAGAGATTTATGCACCCCCATGTTAACTGCATCTCTATTCACAATAGCTGAGAACTGGAAACTACATAAGTGCCCAACATCAGATGAATGGAGAAAGAAGTGGTGCATATATACAATGGAATACTACACAGCCCTTAGAAAAGATGAAATCCTGTCATTTGAATCAACATGGATGGCTCTAAGAGGGGATTATGCTAAGTAAAGTAAGTCAAAAGAAGAAAGATAGATACAAGATGACCTCACTCATAACTGAAACGTGAATAGACAAAACAAAGGAACAGACGGAACAAAACCAACCCTTGAATACTTGCAACAGATCTGAGGTTACCAATAGGGAACGGGGAATGGGTGTGGGGAGGGGGACAAGTGGTGGTGGAACCCACTGGACAACGGTGAACACTTGATGTGGTGTGTTGACATATCTGAGAAATGGGTAACCTACACATATGAGGTTATTTTAATGTGTAGAATAAGTTACTACAATAAAAAAGAATGGTTTGTAATGAAAATATATTGTCTGTTATGTGTATGATATTGTACTTACTTGTATGAGAACTTTTAGATGCATGGTGATTAAAATAAGAAAGAGCTTATGGCTCTGGAACAGAGAGCTGTTATGAAATCTCAATGACGTTTATTCATCATAGCAGATGAGCAGGCTTTTCTCTAGGCATATTGGCCAAGAGAAAGTTTCTTTGTGGTAGTTTCTCACTTCTCCTTTTCTATATCCTTCTTCCCTACATTTTCACTTCCCTTATACCGTATGACCACTTGGAGAAAGGAGTTAATTTTGGCAAGGAATTCATTGAAATCCTTGAATATCACTAGATGAATAAACAGTCTACTTATTTACATGTTGAGCCCTGGATAGGCTTACCTACTTAGAAGACAGATATTTTGAAAGAGACTCTTTATTTATCCAAAATTTAGTCAGGCTTCTCAGAGCCCTTTTATTGACTAAGGCTTGACCTGCTGATCCCAGTTTTAGCAAATAATCTTATGAAACCAATTTATCAAGCACTGTGTCACTTTTGATATTTAATCAATCTCCTCTTACTCTTATCTTTTATGTATGATGAAGCTTCTCATCCCCTATTCTTAATACTGAAATCCTTGGTCTGCATTTAGCAAGAATCCTGTAAGAATCTACCTACCCTTAATATCTAATCAAGTTCCACTAAGTAATTTTCCATCCATGGATACCTTCACTCTATTCTTTGGTTATAAATCCCCAAATATCTTTGCTGTATTGGGACCTGAGTCCAGTCTCCTTTGCTGTAAAAATCTCTTGCCTATTGCAATAGTATTGAATAAAATCTTTCTTACCATTTTATAAGATCCATAAGACATGAATCTTTTTGGTAAGAAGATTGATAAGATGGTCCCCATGACCTCCTTCCACTCCAGTGTTACTCCCATCATTATATTGTTACATGGCAAAAGTGATTTTGCAGATGTAATTAAGGTCCCTAACTAGTTGAATGGGAGGCTTATGTAACATAATCATGTGAGTATTTTAAAAGTAAGGAGTTTTCTCCATCTGGAGAAAGATGGAGACAAAGACAGATTCAAAGAATGAGAAAGGATTCAATGCATTTTTGCTGAATTGAATATAGAAGAGTTGTGTGGAAAGGATCTTAGAGTGGTCTATGGCCAATGTCCAGCAAGAAAAAGGGACTTTAGTACTACAACTAACTATAAGGAACTGAATTGTTCCCCCCAACTTGAATGAACTTGGAGATAGATTCTTACCCCAGAGCCTCCAGATAAGAATCTAGCATAGTTCTTCTTGATTTTTCAGTTGTGGATACCTTGATTTTAACCTTGTGAGACCCTGAACGGAGAACTCAGATGAGTCTGACTAGAATTCTGACTTACAGAACAGTGACCTAATAAATGGGTGTTATTTTAAGCCACCAAGTTTGTGGTAATTTGTTACACAGTGATAGAAAACTAATACATCTTTTCATATATCAGGGAGCAGTTTGAATGATTGACAAATTCCAGTCATATCTTCACTCCTCTGTATAAGGCCTGGTTTTCTTTAAATTCAATCATGTCAACCCTCTCTTATTTGAAAGATAGTTAGACTTAACTCAGGATTTTATGTGGCATGGGGCAATGCAAAGAAATCAGTCATGTTTATAACACAAACTATTCACTCAGCAAATATTTATTGGAGATCTACTATGTGCAAAATACGCAGTGAGACATAAAATAATTAACAATGTGATTGGGGGTTTTATAGGCATCTCATTTCTTACATATCTTTTTTCACCCAAATTGGTACCAGCATGAGGAGAAATTGCTTTTTGCTGGATGTAACTTTCCTTAATTATGTTAGGGTTATCCAGAGAAACAGAATCAACGGAATAGAGATATAGGTAAATATATAAGTATATATCCAGATAAAATCTATCTATCTATCTCTCTCAATCCATTTCTCTGTATATCTATCTATTTAAACATTTATTGTAAAGATTGCCTCCCATAATTGTAAAGGCTTTGCAAATCGAAAATCTGCAGGGTAGTCCTGGAGGCTGTAGAGACAGGGAAGAGTTGCAGTTCAAATCCAAAGGCAATCTGCTGGAAGAATTTCTTGTTCTTTCAGGTAGGTTAGTCTCTTTTCTTAAAATCCTTAACTGATTGACAAGGGTCACCCACATTATGAAGGATATTCTGATTTACTTTAAATCTACTTATTTACATGTTAATCTCATTCCAAAAATCGCCTTCACAGAAAAAGCTATGATATGTTTGACTCGATATCTGGGTACCATCGTGTGGGCAAGTTGACACAAATTTTAACCATTACACTATCTATTGAGGGTGGAACAGCTAGAGAAGAGCAGACTTCTGCCTTTTCTCCACAGTCAACATGGAAGCCCTGCTTAGTCTGCTTACCATATGGAAAGGAAGACGAGACCTCTGCTTTCAGAGTGGCCCTAGAGAGAGAAAGAGAATTCCCATACCTAGCAGCCTGATGAACCCTTCCTCTCTTCTTGGGTAAAAAAAAGGAAGGTCTGGAGAAAAGGATGGAAAGATTCTCATAGACTCCTGAGAGAAAAGAAATAACCTGACTGAAATAGGAACTTGGGGAAAGAAAGGAAAACATTCTTCCTAAAATCAGGACCTGTCTTCAAAGGGTTTATAACCTAATTACAGTAATAACAGAAATAACTTTTTGAATCTTTTTTCCATTGTTCATTGGAAGAGAACTGAAATAATTTGTATAATAAACATAAATCATGTAGGATGAACTCATTCCAATTGTGAGTTCTATGCTCAGTGGTCCTATGCTATCAATTATAACTTAGGAAAGGACCCATTTCTGCTTTATTCAACAAGACCAGCAGAATTGGGAATAAAAGTCTGAGCTCAGTCAGATCTGAGTTCAAATAGTGGCTGGTGCCACTTGCTGTCTATGTGTGTGTGTGTGTGTGTGTGATCTGATCTATAAAACAAGAAAGTACATACCTATCTTACAGACTTTTGTGTGGATGGTTTGAGATATCATATGAACAGTACTTCAAACCGTGCCTAGAACATGGTAGGAGATTCATAGAAACTATTTCGTTTACAGTGGGAAATCGTGATGGATGCATGAAATGAGTCCGTCCTTTTTTTGCAAATAGTTTTTCTTTTGCTCACAATGCTACATTCATTTTTGAAGACTGACAGTGTATCTCAATCTCTATTTCACACCACACCTTCCCCCAGAGTTCCAATATCTGCCATCTCCACCTTTCCCAATTTTTCCTTCCTTACCCCTTTCTATCCCCACCCAGACAATCATTATCTTGTATCCTGAGAGTTTTTCCTGGGGTTTATCTATTTATTTACTTCATTTCATTATATTCTATATATAAATGAAGCCATCCTATATTTCTCTTTTTCTTTCTGACTTATTTCACTCATGATCCCCTCCAGTTCCATCCAGATTGTTGCAAGGGGCATAATTTAAATTTTTTTGTAGCTGGATAAAATTCCATTGAGTATGTTTTAAAAAATTTCCCCCCCTTTTTTTCTTAAAAGAAGAGAAAAAAGAAGAAAAAATTCCATAGAGTATATGTACCATACCTTCTGTATCAAATCATCTGTTGTTTGACATTTAGGTTGTTTCCATGTCTTAACTATTGTGAACTGTGCTGCTATGAACATAGATGTGTAGATATTTTTTTCTGATTAGAGATTTTGTATCCTCTGGGTATATGTACAAAAGTGAGATTGATGGATCAAATGATTCATCAATCTATTTGTTTGAAGAATCTCCATAGCGTTTTCAAAAGAGGTTGCACCAATTTACAATCCCACTAACAGTGTAGGAGGGTTCCATTTTCTCCAAAATACTTTCAATACCTGCTACTTCCAGTCTTTTAGATATAGGCCATTTTTTCTGATGTGAGGTGATATCTCATTGTAGTTTTTATTTGCATTTCTCTGGTGATGAATGATGTTAAACATTTTTTTCAGGTTCTGCAGGCCATCTGTGTGTCTTCTTTAGATATGTGTCTATTCAGTTATTTTGCCCATATTTTGAGTCATTTGCTTTTTTATTTTTGAGTCATGTGAGCTCTTTACATATTTTGACAAATAGAATTCATCAGCACTTCAAAAAAATTATACACCATAATCAAGTTTTATCCAGGTTTATCCCTGGTTTTATCTAGGGATGCAAGGATGGTTCAACATACACAAATCAATCAATGTAATATACCACATCAACAAAGTGAAAATGAAAAACCATATGATCATTTAAATAGGTGCATAAAAGCATTTGATAAGATTCAGCACCCATTCATGATAAAAAAAAACTTGTCAAAATAGAGTTAGAAGGCACATATGTCAACACAATAAAAGCAATATATGACAAACCCACAGCCAACATATTAGTTAATGGTAAAAAATCGAGAGCTTTCCCCCTAAGATCTGGAACAAGACAAGGTTGCCCACTCCCACCACTGCTATTCAACATAGTTCTGGAAGTCTTATCCAGAGCAATAAGACAAGAAAAGAACATTAAATGAATCCAAATTGGAAAATATTTAAACTATCATTATTTGTCAATTGTATGTTATACATATACAGAAAACCCTAAAGACTCCATGAAAAAATTGCTAGAAATGATAACTGAATTCAGCAAAGTAGCAGGAAATAAAATCAATACATAAAAATCAGTAACATTTCCATATACAAACAATGAAGTAGAGGACAATGAAATTAAGAAAGAATTCCATTCACAATAGCACCAAGAAAGATCAAATATCTGGGAATAAACTTAACAAATGAGGTAAATGACCTCTATAATGAAAACTGCAGGACCTTAACAAAAGAAATAGAAGACACAATGAGATGGAAAAACATTCCATGTTCATGGGTTGGAAGAATTAACATGGTAAAAATGGCCATTCTACTCAAAGCAATGTATAGGTTTAATGAAATGCCTATCAAAATCCCAGGGACGTTCTTCAAGCAAATGGATGAAGCAATACTAAATTTGTATGGGATCACAAAAAGCCTTGAGTATGCAAAGCTATATAAAGAGAGAAAAAAAAAAGTGGAGGAATCACACTCCCTGACCTCATTCTGTTTTGTTGTTTAAAGGAAAGGCACAGGCAGGCATGGGTGCAAGTAAAGGCAGGCAGGCAGGCAGGAAAAGAGGAAGAAGAAATATTGCATTTAGTTGTTTATCTTGGTTGTTGCCTCCAGCCCAGGTCTGAAACCTGGGTCCTTGGGATGTATGTGAACTACATCGGTTTTATCTGCTAGGACACCAGGGCATGCCAATGAGTCCATTCTTTAACACCTTCTGAAGAGTGTGGGCTTAGCTTACTCACCTTTGCCAATGGATAGTAGATGGGGACAATGGGTCTTTTTTCAATCCTTCCTTGCCTCATAAGTGACATTAACAAGCAGTAAATATGAAAAATCAAAACATATATATGAATTGTTTACCCTGCATTTTTGGTGTCTTATATTGTGCTATGGCTTTTGTATCAAACCCTGTGACCTTCAATGGAAACAGCAAATTATTTTGCATTTAATTGTTATAATTTATTGCTTTTTCTGCCTTTGGCTGCTGACTGTAAATTTTTGTAGAGCAACACAAAATCTCTTCCTGTTCTTGACACATAAAGGACTTTTCCCCTCAGTTATGCTCATAATTTTATGTTGGGTGACCTTTGCATCTGTGGCTTGGTTTAATGATTTAAAAACTGTGCTTTGGCTGACAGACAATTCGGGAAATGATTTTTTTTTAACCTAATGCAAATTGCCTGAGCTGGAGACATACCGCTAGTTCCCTCTTCTATTTCCTGTTAGCATTATCAGTGTCATGCTGCCCATAAATCAATTAATCTGCCCTAAATGAGAAGCTCAAGTTCTCTGAACACTTTGTTTGCAAAAATACCTTTGTCTGGACCAACTTTCATTTCCACATGCAATTCCTTTTAAAAATCACAGTATGAGTAGTTGATCATTAAAAACAACATTTATTTCTTATTTAGATAGAAGACTTGGTTCTGATCTCTAAGAAGGTCCGTTTGAGTGAGGGAGAAGAATTTTTGTGTCAATGATTTCTCCTTGGTCATGCCTGAAGCATTATCCTCTTTTCTGTTGTGTGTGAAGGAGGACTGCAGGTAATTGGTCTGAGCAGCCCCCACTGGCTTTTGATTGTGGAAAAACAGGCCAAGTCCTGAGCATCTTGTTGACTTCGTTGAACAGATGAAAAGCATGAAGATTCACCCTCATCAGCAGCTTATAATTTGGCAACTTGAATTTATGAGAGTTAATATGCATATGAATAAATAATAAGGAAGAAAAAGTATGTATCACCAACAAACTTAAATAATTTTTCTTTTCGCAAAAATGCAATTAAAGCAAAATTAAAAGAAATATTTTATTTCCCCATAAGCACTCATGAACAAGGGTAAAGTCGTCCTGTACTTGGAACTATAACTTATAAGTCCCTTTTAAGGCCGTATCACCCATAACCCTTCAGTAGGCCAATTTCCTGTTGAAACCTAGGGGGAATTCACCAACTTCTGGAGGAGAAGATCAAGTACTGGAGAGACTTCTTGTAAATTAATTCACTTCTTTCGACTCTTTTTATGGTACATAAATTACAGTGATCAGTTGTCATTAGAGCTAGAGTCATTTAAAGGATAACAGACTCGCAGATGATAATGGATGACCATGTCCAGTGATGAAGTTAATGATGTTATTGCGAAGGCTTTGCAGAAGCACAGTGCTGACCTGTATATAGACTCGTAGGATTTTTTCATTCATTTCTTTATGTTATACATTTGCATGGGGAACAAAATATGAAAATAAAGGGACAGAGCAGACAGTAGGGCTTTGAAAACAGTTTCACAGCAGAATCTTGTCAGTTTTCCATGATTCTCTGACTTATTAAGATCCAAACACTCACAGCTGGCGCATGTTTTGATGCCAAGTGACTGGCATGGCTGGACTTGGAAGTCGCCATGTCTCCTTACATCAACTTAGTCTCCTCATTGCCTCCACATAAACTTCTGAACCCAGGTTTGGATTTAAGGAGAGTCTTTTTTTTTTTTTTTCCCTGAGGCATGAGCTTTTTGGATGTAACTATAGGCCAAATGGGTGTATGACTGAGAAGCAAAGTGAAATGAAAACCTTGCTAAGTGCCCGCTTTAAAGTTGTCAACCGGGGATATGCCAAAGCTATTGGCAGAAGTTCAGGTTCTTCCAAACAGGGACAGTGTACCAATCTGAGTCGAGGAAAGCAAAGGGAATATATGCTTATTTTTTTCCCCATATTGGTCCATTAGGTCTGGGTCACCCGTTTTTAATAGGACTCATTTTCTGGGTGCTGCTCTGAAAAGAGCAGGCCCACAGTTAAGGGTTCCCTAGGGCCATTGAGACAGTACAGGGGCAGCTGCCACAGTGCCAAAAGCGTGGTGGAGCCAGATGGAGACAAGAGTGGAGGTAGATCTCTCAGAGAAAGTGTGTTTTGAGTGTCTGTAGTTCACGGAATTGCTATGAATCATAATAAAAACATATGATTCATAGTAAAATATAAAAATATAAAATGATTTGGGAGATTGCCAAGTCATATTTGCCCACATGCGTTTATATGCAAGTAGGTACCTATGTGTGGTGTCTGTGAATGTATCCCATGTTGGTTCTCATGGTATCTCATTTTAGAAAGGAATATTGTTTTGCTGCTATCTGTGGAACTATTCAGAGTAAATATAGTCTACTCTAAAAGCAGAGCAGAGTGAAAAAATTCTCGTGCCTTCCGGATTCTAGAATTGGCTTCCTTTTCATTGATCCTGGGCATCTAGTACTTGGTGGTTTTCCTTGTTTCCTCATGTGCTCACCAAATGGCAGCCTCTCCACTTCCACTATGTCAGTCTGATCTCTGTGTGTGAGTTCCCGTTTGGGTTTCAAGTTCTCCACTGGGAAGAGGTTTGTTGTGAATACTGGCTCACTAGGTTGACTTCTTCCACCTAAATATTTACTTTCCTGCACCAAGTCCTGCACTTGAGTTCTTTTAAACTTAGGACATTGCTGCCTGTGACTCTAAAAAGCACCCTGTTGTTGAATAAGTGCCTTCTTCCCTGTTTGGAACTACTGCTGTCTTCTTTTTCCTCCTTACTTGGTTGGAGAAGTCTGAGCAATCCATTTTCCTGGGTTCAACATCTGAGAGTTCATACTTTGATAAGAAGAGGGCATGTGGGAGTCAGAACAGTTAGAAATGTCCAAATAAATGGAAGTATTAAGCAGTTAATCTTAATGTGCTTTAGTAATATATAATCTAATCACTAATATTTCCTTTTTTAAAATAACCAATCATTAGTCTAATATCTACTGTTCCTAGTTCTGGCTCTGAGTTGGTGATTAGGAACATCATTTTGTATCAGTTCCCTCTTTTACATGTTTTACAAATGTACTGCAATGTTCATAAGCAAGGTTTGTCACAAATATACAAAAATGAGCTAAACATTTTAATTAAATTTGTCACATTTATAGTGAATCACATAGAGCAGGTAGTAAACATACTGGTTTTCTATAAAAAAAATAAAATTTGAAGGATTTCTAAGTTGGTGTTCTTCAGAAATGCACAGCCTGGGGTACAAAGGATACAAAGATAAAGGATGACGGATAAATAATGAGTTATTTTATTATCAGCTACTAGATTTCCCATCATTTCTCTCTCTTTCTGAATTTTCATATCGCTAAGCATACCTAAGGTGTTCATTTTGTGGGCATGCCAAATTAGAATGCCTCCATTGCTGCTAAATCAACAGCTTGTTTTTAATCTGTGAACAGGGAGTGCAATACTGAAGTTATTTCCATTCCCCAGATTAATACTTTGTTGCCAATAATTGCCAAAATGTTTCAGTGTCACTTGGATTTTCTAGAGGCTCAGAAGATTTGATTCCTTGGGGTTTCTTAGGCATGGGAGCAGGGTTCAAGCAGCAAGAGTGGGGAGGCAGCCTGGAGCCCATCGGCACACTTGCTTGTACAGACTTTACACTAACGCTCCCTGCTCTGTGTATTTACATGTGTATATTTAAACTATTATATATAGTGCTGCTTAAGAGGAGATAAAGTTATGATCAAGAAGGGCTAAATGTCAAGCTGATACATGTCCCTGAACACAGCGTTGTGCACGTGTGGTCGTCACTCTAGTGCATGTGTGCTGCCTCTAGTTACTTACAGTCAGAGGCTCGGGGACACACTGTCCTCCAGGTGAGAGGAGTAGCTGGATAAGAACAAGGGGGTGTGGACTGCACCTTGGGGTGATAAAATACTGTCTTGCCATTTAGTGCTGAGGAATGTTTGGAATACTTTCTTCTGAATTTTCTTAAGCAGAAGAAATCTAATCAGGGGAGCTCGGAATGTTACAAGGCTTCTAGTTGTGGTTTTAGCAATGAAATGGAAACCTGAAGTTGGAGTCACCGTGGAGAACGAAGTGCATTTCCAGGGAGTACCTGACAGTCAGGCATTGAAGTATTTCAAATTTTAAAGGGTGCTGTCAGCATAAGACCTATTATGAAAGGAATTTTGCCAAGTAGTGAAGATTTGAGCTGGTTGCAAATCCCACTTACTGTTTGGTCCCAAATTTGGCATTTCCTGTGCTTGGGTATCTAGCAGTTGCTGAATATTGTTGGTGATACAAATTCAAGGAACCATTTCCTCGGTAGAAGGCAAAGTTCCAAAGTGTCTCAGAGCCCTGGATGAGCGGGGTGTACATGTCTCCCATCGCCTTTGTCTCCGTTTCCTTACCTGGGAAAATGCTGACTTTAGAAACAGCAACTTCATTGGCTTCTTATGAGAATTGAATGAGTTAATATAAAAGAAGGCCTTAGAAAAATACCTGGTACATGGGGAATACTAGGACAAGTGTTCTTATTATCACCACTTACTGTGCTATTTTAGTTGAAGCATATGCTGAATATTGAGACACATTTAGAAATATCAATGTCTTTTGTAGATACTCTATCTATATGAATTATAATTTTTCTGATACTGAATAACCAAAGGCAGTACAGAAACAAATTAATATTGAGGCACATGTTAGTGCACTTGACAACCGTGAATCCGAATTTCAAAATACTGTGTCTAACCAGAGTTTCATTCTTGTCATGATCTGACTTGCTAATAAGAAAACAGTTATGCCTTTGAACTTCTATAATACTCCTCTACTAATAAAATAACATGAAATATTAAAATTTTAAGTAAAAGTTTTTTAGAAATCCACTGATAAGAAACTAAAAAGGTTTAAGGCTCACTGATCCAAAGCAAACAGTGCTTGTTTTACTATAATAATAATAGCAATATTTAAAAAAATGCATGTTACCTATGATCACATTTGTTACAAGAGCCCATAAAATAGATAGGGTGAGAATAATCATTCCTATTGTACCAATGAGAAAAGGAAAGATCAAAAAGGTGAAGTGATGTACTCAGAGTCACAAGGATACTGTGGCCAACTCAGGATTCCAATCCAATTATTGATCCTTCATTCAGTATTTTTTACTTGACTGCGTTGCAACCAAACTGCCTAAGTGCTCCTGTTCCGCAGCTGGGGACCCTTTCTCCTGAGTCCCCTCCAAGGTAGTGGTTCATGGGGAGGTGTGCTCCAGCTCCCTCCTTCTCTGAAGGAGATTCTGGGTGCACCTTGGATTCTGGTTACCCAGTGCAGTGACTTGGGAGGTGCCACACCGGACTTGAATGGTAACGTGGGCCTATGATGAGAAGTTAATTAGGCTTTTCCATATCTAATGAGATTTCCCATAATTTATGACCAGTAGAGAGCACTGTAAGATTAGAATTAATGGCAGGTCTTGCATGAAGAAAGGATTGTTTGTATCATGAAGGTATTACAAAGGCAGACTTAAAATGATTGATTTAAACAAGCCTGATCTGCCCTTGTAATAGTAGATCATTTCTCAGTTGCATCTTTAGAGAGCAGTCATTCAAAACGTGCATTTAAATGCAATACCAATATTAAAAGAAGTAGGCCTTGCTTGCTTGCTGGAGTTAAATCAAAGAGGTTCAATTTTGAATCAGAAGCCAGCTTTGCCTGCTTTCTCCTTGAATACCTTGCTTCCAAAACACTGCTGGAGTGTTTATAACAGAGCTCTTTCTTCCGGCTCCTGTGTCATATGCAGGACTTCTCACATACAGAATAAGCTCTAACACCAGTCAGTGGAAAATGTTACAGGGCTTCACTCTGATCACCTTTATGTCTCTTGCTTGGGATTTCTGGCTGTTGGGTTTTCTTAAAACGTTTTTCTGGTTGTAAATTTAAAATTGAGATTCATTTCCTAAGTAGCCTTCAGTGTATTCATTGTATTCAGATAGTTTAGAGACATGCAGTAAATACAAATCAGTGCCCACAGCCAATGGGCTGAAATATTAGCGTTTAGTTGCAACCCGATTACAGTATTTTACTAGTCTAAACACTCAGATGCATCACACAGTGACTTTCCTACTAAGGAAAGCTTTGAAATGGATCTGCCTTAAAGATAGATGCATTTACACTTCAGATGTTTTTCATCATTTTTCTGGTTCTTTCTTTTTTTAACCATTTTGCCAGTTGCCCAAACTAGCTGTATTTAAACAAATTCTTCCCCCACAGCCATTTTGTTCTCTGATTTCATCCTGCCGTGAAGTCTCAATGTGAAATTGGTGAGAGCATGATTGATCATTTAGCTGACAGCATAATCATGTGCATAGGGCAGAAACTTAGCTTGCCATCCAGTAAGAGGAGAAGCTGGAATGCAGAGGTATTAAAATACAAATATCACAAACGAAAACAGAGGTAACGCGAGAGCTTTTAATGTTGGAATAAATCTTTTCGCTTCTGATAAATGTTCTTTCCTCTTCAATTTTGTTTCAGTACTCATGTTTTCTTATAAATAGTATATTTATTGAAAAAGGCTCCCCCTGCCACCATCACAGCAGTGAAAGAACACCCTCCTCTCCCCCTTGCAAATAGAGGTTGTGAGCTCTCTCTAATCCCTTAGTGACTTCTTTGCATGGATGAGGGAGGGGCATGTCTGCAGTAACATTGCATGTTGGATGAGCCGCATTCAGAAAACAATCACAGCCAGGTTCTGATTATACAGGTGCCATTAGACAGACTGACGGGGTCACAGTCCAAGGTTTGCTAGCTTAACCCTATGTTCTTAGCAGTTCTTAGCAGCACTGCACATGGCAGTGAGAACTTCGAATTTTAAAAGTGCAAGGAAGGTATCTAAATCAAGTCTCCCCAATATAAGTACTGTAGCTCTATAAACACTGACCGCAGTGTATATATACACATATATACAGATATGTGTTTATATGTATGTATGTGTGTATGTGTGTGTATGTATGTGTATACTGGGCCACTATGCCTATTATTGTTTTTGAATACTGACTTCATGAGCAAAGATTTTTATTGCCTCCAACAGGGCTTCACCCCCTTTTGATTGTTAGTTATTTATTTGAAATTTTCATTGGAGGTTATTGCTTAAAATTGTGCCCTTCATATAAGGAGTGCCATTTTAAAGCAAAGACGGAAGTTAATTTACTGACAGCATCCATGAAATACAGACTATATTTATCTAGAAAATATTAATATGGACATACACATATCAGAAGAAGGTAGGATGACAATGTTTCAAGTTTTTGACATTAAATATCCAATTAGATAATGGTTATGAATGCCATTTGTATAGGTTAGAGTGCCTCCAAGGCAAGAGAATATTTTAATAATGATTTTTCAATTGGTAGCATTTTGAATTTGTTATCTGGGGCTGACAATTTTATGTATACGTGTCTCTGAAGTGAAGTTATAAACAGAGGCTGAGAAGCTGAGAGGGCTTGAACTCAGCCTGTGCAAAGAAAGAGGGGAAGGAAATCGGAAAGTATCGTGAGACTTTCTGTAAATTACACAGCCTTTGCTCTTGCCAGCTTTCCAATTCACTTGTCTCCTTTTTGGTGATTCAGTGATCGCTTAACTGCTTATATTTTATGTTTGACTTATTGTCTTGTTTTCATAGTTGGTAAATAAAAAGGCATGACTGGAGAAACTTACCAGAAGCTTCAATCACTGAAAAGAAACTCTCAGATTTAGAGTGTGGTTCACTTATTTCTTTTATGTAATTTTTTCTCTCTTGGTAAATCAGCCTCATTACCCCCAAGAACTTGTGGTTACTGTTTTTCTCAGTATTTTCGTTTTTCAGGGTCCAGTGACAACTGGGGACTTAATATGCGGGACTTAAAAAAAGAGATCAATTCACCCCAACAATCCCACTCCAGGCATATAACCAGAGAACACACAAACTCCAATCGGAAAAAAAAACACAAAAAACCTGTACCCTTATGTTCTTAGCAGCACACAGTTCACAATAGCCAAGACATGGAAACAACCTAAATGCCCATCAACAGAGACTGGATAGAGAAGGGATGGTCTCTACACACAATGGAATTCTATGCACATGTTAAAAAGATGCAATTGTGCACTTTGAAACAATCTAGATAGAACTGGAGAGCATCCTGCTAAGTGAAATAAACGTCAGAAAAAAAGTAGAGGATTATTTCACTCAAATGTGAAATATAAAGAAACAAAATGAACAAAGTAACAAAACACAGCAAAACTCACAGTATACAAGACTCTGGTATGGGAGGAAGTAAAAGGAATGAACCAAGCATGCAAAGAGTAAAAATGATAGTGTGACTGGCACTAGAACTCTGTGGTGGGTGTAGGTTGAGACATACATACTAAGATGTGAATCTCTTATCCAGAAAATCAATGTAATGTAAAGAAAAGAAAGAATAATAAACGCAATTAAATTTAAAAAAAACCCTTTTTGTGCCTTGTCTTCTTAACAGATACCTCAGACTTCTAGGCATGAGGAGTGGTAAACAGGACTTGGGCCCACTGAATTTTTTTTTCTTGTCTGGAAGATCTTGTATTATACTATTACAGAAAAGTATAAGATTTGGAGCCAGAACATGACATATGGATCTCCAAATATCATGTGATCCTCTCTATACAGTATATAGCTTTGAATTTGGCATAACATACCTTGGATCAGGTCCAATAGTATTTAGTCACTGGCGGTGCTAGAAACACTTTTGTAAATCTGAGTCATGACTACCAAACATTTCCATGGTCCTGTCCCCAAGGAAGGTGTGACAATGGGACTTCAGTGTATGTTACGGCCAGATAGAAAAAATAGAGAGAAATGTAGAGAGTGCTCTTGTCCATCTCTTTACTCTCCCAAGAATTTAAAATACATTCTTCTGTTTAGGCCTTCACATTTATAGACTCATTTTTCTTTCAGTGATTCTATGACTCTTCAGGCCTCCTCAAAATCGACTTCAAGAAGAATTTTTTACATCATTCTGCCATCCCTGGCAGACCCACGAGTGGGTATCCAGGAAGCTTTCATTTTAGTAATGAAGGAATACATCTTTCTAAATGAAAACAAGGATTTCTAAATTAGATCCCTTTTGTTGGCCTGGCACTTTTTGTGCCTCTAAATTACTTTTCTCCTTGAAAGATTCATCTTAAGCAATATTGTTGCTGTTTCTTATTTTAAGATCTTAACTTCCTATCTAATCCAGAAAGCCTTTATCACATGCCTGTCATGGTTCTTGACACATTGTGGGCAGGCACTGTGAGAACAAAAGTTTGTTGATACTAATGCGACTTCTACTGGTAGATTTGGTGGCATTAAATAAAGTGGAAAAATAATAAAAGGTTCTTGACTATGGCATTGATGGGCTGTAATGCAAACAAAGGAATGGTTGGGATATAGATTAGCCTTATACCATGTAGGAAAAAAGGTGACAGGGAAGAAAAGCTAAGAAGGAAGAAAGGAAAGAAGAATTGTTTCAACTTCCTTGTGATTAAAATTCCATCTAAATGTTGCTCTTCATGATCTCTTTTGATATGTAAAAAGTTGTGATAAAATACACATAGCATAAAAGTCGTCATTTTAAAATGTACTATTCAGCAGTATTTGGCACATTCCCAATGTTGTGTAACAATCACCATTATCTAGTTCCAGAGCACTTGTATTGTTCCAAATGAAGCCCTGTACTCATTATGCTGTTACTCTCCATTTCTCCCTCACTACAATATCTAGTAATCACCAGTCTGCTTTCTGTCACTAGGGATTTGCCTTTTGTGGATATTTGATATAAATGTAATCATAAAATATGTGGCATTTGGTGACAGACTTCTTTCACCTAGTGTATAGTTGAGATTCACCCATGTTGTTCGTAGCTTGTATCCATACTCAGCCCTTCATTCCTTTCTATGGCTGAATAATATTCCATTGAACGGATAGATTTGAATAGTGCTGCTGTGAATATTTATGTACCCATTTTAGTTTAAACACATGTTTCTATTCTTTTGGCTCTATAACAGGAGCAGAATTGCCGGGACATATGGCAGTTCTATGAATAGCTTCTTGAGGAACCACCATAGTGTTTCTCACATCTCTGAATCATTTTACATTACCACCAGCAATGTAGGAGTGTTCCAATTTCTCCCTGCCCTCATCCACACTTGCTATTTTCCATTTTTGAAGTTTCAGCCATCCTTGTGGATGTAACTATCTTTTCTTTTTTATAGTCTGGATGTCTTCCCACCCCCCTCCCCTCCACACCCACTACACTGGAAGTGTGCAGTAGTGTTCTACACGGCGCACATGAGGTATTAAAAACCCTCAGTCCTGACTGAGGGTCAGATGGTGAAGGAGTCACTGTTTGACATTCAGGCCTTCGCATCCTCATTCTGGAGCCTTCCTTTAGCCACCTACAGTGGTGCCTTTTCCCCTTCTTTTTTCAGGTGCTTGTTATCTGCCCCGCTCAACATCTGACTGACATCAAGAGCCATACAGCATGAGATGTACAGCATCTCACTTCTGATGAGTGTTTAATTTTTAATTTCATCTTATCTAAATATGTTATTGAAGTAACATTGGTTTAGCACTACATATAGGTTTCAGGCATATGGCATTATACTTCTACAGCTGTATGCGTTATATATTATGATCTCCATCAAAAGTCTAGCTTCCATCTGCCAGCATACGATTGACACACTTTACCCAATTTGCCCACCTTCATCCTGTTCCCACATGCTCACCACTGAAAATGTTTTTTCCCTCTACTTCCAAACAAGTGACTCATGCACCTGTTTTGCCTGCCTCATCCCCTTTCCCCTCTGGTAAACACCATTCTGTTGTCTGAATCTCAGGATTTGTTTTTGTTTTATTTGTTCACTAGCTTTGTTATTTTTTTGTAAACTTTAACATGTAAGTGGGGTGTTCAATTTCAACAGATCAAATGAACTTCCAATATTTCCAACTTTAGTCAATAGGCACATTCTTTTTAGGAGGCAGGGAGTAGCGAGTGGACTTGCTATGAATGTCTATCATGGACAGTGGTCACGAGCTGTCTGTTGACTGGATAAATAAGTGATGCCCAGTGAGAACAGGGCTCACCAAAAGGACTCTTTTAGTCAGCTGTCAAGAGAGCAATTAGTCATTCATTTAATAAGGATTGGCCAAATGCTGACTTTGTGCAGGCACTGGGTGCAGCACTGTGAGTTGAATCTGTGCTGGACTGCACCATCCAGGAACTTGTATGAAAGTTGTCTTTACAAACAGTAGAGCTGGTTCTAGGGGAGCCACAACATCCTCTGATAAGATGGCCTTATGCCTTGTGCAAAGATGTGTTCTGTGGCTGGCCAAGCACACAAATATGGTCAGTGCTCCTGAAAAAAAAACAAACTCAGCAATACACCATGAACCCATGACTCAGACACCAGGACTTTGACCTCCATTCCTTACACTCAAGATGGGCTCAGTCCAATGCAGTATCCATAGGTGGCCTTTGAGCACCTAAAATGTATGGAGTATGACTGAAGAGCTGGATTTTGAATTATTAATTGAAAATTCACTTCTACTATATAGTGTTAACAGCTATAGTCACCAGGTTTTACAGTACATCCAGATCTTAGTCATTTTATAGCTGAATGTTTATCATTTTACTAACCTCTCTCTACTTCCCTCACCTCCAAGCCCCTGGCAACCACTTTTCTCTTCTCTGTTTCTATTATTTTGACTTTTTAATTTAGATTCCACATAGAAGCAATACTATGCAATATATGTCTTCCTTTATCTGGCTTATGTCACTTAGCATAATGCCTGCAATATCTATCCATCTTGTCACAAATGGCAGAATTCCCTTATTTATCATGGTTGAATAATATTCCATGGCGTGTGTGTGTGTGTGTGTGTGTGTGTGTATATATATGAATATATATATATATGAATATGTATAACACATCTTATTATCCATTCATCCATTGATAAACATGTTGTTTCTATATCTTGCCTGTTGTGAGCAATGCTGCAGAGAACATGGGAGTGCAGATACCTCTTCAAGATCCTGGTTTCATTTCTATCTAATTAATTTTGGTTAATTAAATTTTAAAACTGATAATTGATTCAGTTTTTGGACAACTTTTAAGTTTATTTGGAACAATTTGAGTATGTGAATCTGCTTTGTCGTCTGTAGGTGTTATGAATATAAATATAGATAAAATATTTCTGATCAACATGGGTATCAACAATGGGGTCATGTTCTAAGTGTAAAATACATACCATGTTTCAGAGACTTAGTATGAAAAAAATAATGTAAAAGGTCATCTTAATCATTTCTATATAGATTACTTGAAATGAGTATTTAGATAGATGGATTTAAAGAAAAATATTAAAATTAATTTCTCCTGTTTCCTTTTACTTTAAAATCACAGCTACTAGAAAATTTAAAATTCCTGCTGTGATTTTCATTGTGTTTCCAAGTGGGCAGTGTTGCTCCAGAAGAACACTGATGTTATCTCAAGCTTTTTAATGCAGGTGGATTTGGAGGAACACTCCCCTTTTGGAATTCCACCTTCCATCATAAACTCCCAAGGACACCATCGCCATACCAAGCTACTCAAGGCTGACTTCCAACAAAATGGCAGACATGAAGCTACTTCTGCGGCTTTCTCAAAGCCGTCTTTCTAAATGCAGCTTCTCCCTTTCACTCCATACCCAGAAGTCCAGTGTATTCAAATCATGCTCCTTCTCCTGGGCGTCTCACTGGAGTGACAAAGCCATCCAACACAGCAATTCACACTAAAAATGCTCTGTTCAGTGTGTTGTTCCTCTCAGGGAATATGTGCATTTTAAAGTGTATTGCCTGCAGTGATCAACACTTACTCTAAAGGGATGAGTTTAAGGGTGGTATTTTGGATGCTGTCACCTCTAAACATAAGAAACACTCAGCCAGGGGGAACCTTCCGGATGCAGTTTCCTAGTTATAAGCAAAACAAACAAAAATCCAAGGTCTTCTTTGGGATTCCTTTTCTCTTTCTGCCTTCTGCCTCAATGAGAGCATAGCCATTGATAGAAAAAACGACCCTCCTCTGCTTCAGAGATATTTGTCTGTTTCATAAAGACAAGTGGGATATTTATAACCAATCAGAGGCAAGATGTGAAACAAATTAATGTGCCTTTAATTTCTTTCTTTGTTCTAGAAATGATAATGATGACAAGCAGTTTGTCTTTCTAAGATTGCCAGCTCCTCTAGGGTTCACTCCATGAAACTGAAAATACCAAAGAAATATTCAGTCAATTCATTTGACTTTATTTTATGATGAGTTCATTTCTAAGAAAAGTACATCCAATCTCATTGGAGCATAACCTATAAACATGAAGAATCCAGGGGAGGTGATAGTCCATTCTTTCCTCCTTCCAAGGGGATTTATGTCTAGAAGAATGGGATGACTCTTTAAACTGTGTGACTTGCAGCATGGACTCTATCGCCACATTTTCTTAGGAAACATCCAATATGTGATCATGGATATGAAAAAATGGATTTCATTCCTTTCAATATAAGGATAAATTTGTAAGCTGTTTGTGAATTTCTCTTAGTTCCTTAAAACTGTCTTTGAATGGAAGATAGATTTGTTGCATTTTCTCCAAGAGTTCAAAGAAAATGAAATAATGTAGTTTTCTCTTCTTTGGGTTGAAATGGAGGGACTCCTTTGAAGTGGAAAGAGAGAGAGCCTTAAGATTTTGTAGTTCTATTGTACCTATCAAAAATATAAGAATGTGATTTTGGAGTACCCCCGAGAGCATTTGTTTTACCGCCCTGTTGCCAGTGGAAAACTGAGACAGAACAGGGTTAAGCGGTTTCCCAGTGTTCCACAGTAAATTGGCAGTTGAATTGGGATTAGAATCTAGGTCTCCAAACCTTGGGGACTTCTCCATTAGCTCAGATCATGTACGGCTCAGCAGTTTCTTTCACAAGATCCTCCTGACATGACACATGCCATCAGTCTTATTTTATAACAGATGTTTTGAGGGTGGAGCAGATGGTCTCTTCCCTTTACCCTCCAAGCCCTTGACTCCAGAGAGTCAGATCATGTCAGAGATGGCACTCACAGCCTCCTTTCCCCAGAGGTCCACCTCCCTTTCTGCTCATCCTTTTTTCCTGTGCTAATCTTTTCCATGCTCAGGAAAGCACTGTTCTTACTGTTCCCCTTATTCCGAGGCTGTGTACTTTCTCCCAAAGCTTTTCTGTCACGTGTGTTCTTATTGTCCTTACTCTTCTTGAATTTTTATAGAAGACAGCTTTGTCTAGACACTGTGAGGATCACTGGCCTCTAAAATACTGAATCTCACATCCCATCATGGCTCTTCATGGAATGGGTCATTTGTTGCTTTCCACCTTTATGTCATGTACATTTTGATCCCCTGGAGGGCCCATGGATACCACTTCCAGAGACCCTATCCAGGAACACTTCAAAATTCAGAGGAAACAAACAAGTTCTTACCCACAAGTTCCTGATGCTCCATTGACTGTTTCAGCTACCATTTACATATGATTTGCTCTGCAGGACCATATTTGTTCTTAAATCTTACTCTTTCTATATTTTTCTACTTCAATATATTAAAATGACCTGCTGATATTCATTTCTTTTCTTTTCAGCTACTCAGTAAGCTTTATTTTATGTCTTGAGGGAACCCAGTGTGAAATGTCAATGTATGTGTTTGAACTTCTATACATCCAATATATGCCAAAATGCAAATGTGCTTATGCACTTCTACTCATTTCAGGGGGGTCTGTTTCGTTGTAGAAATATTGACTCCAGAGTCATAGATGCTTTTAACAGCCAGTCTTGTTACTCACAAGTTGTGTGACTCTGGGAAGGTCATTTTGCCATTTGGCCCAGTATAGGTGATATGCAGGACATTGCTGCTGTTGTGGAAGCAATGGAAGACACAAGTTGTGTCGGGAAAATATGAAAGCCAAAGAAAGAAAAGAAGGTTCCTCATTGTTAAACCATTGTCCCCAAGATGGAACCACTGCCCATCCACTACCATTCTGCCTCAAAGTGGGCAGTTAGGTGTTATGTGAACTTGTTCCATTCTGTAAAATCTTCTAAGGGAAACTAGTCAACCTTTCTTTCAATACTGTAGACACACAATCTCATTTACATTTTAAAACAAGAAATGGATGGAAATGATGATCACTTGCTTCTGACCATAGCTAATCATTCAATTTTCTAAAATTTTACTGTTATTGCAAAACAACCCTATTCTTTTCCTGTGTTGCACTGAGTTGATATAATCAGAATGAGAATGTTGAATTATAAATGGAAAGATTCTCATTTTCCTGGTGAGTCTATCACAAAGCCCTCCTGTGCCCGCTTTGTCTTAATGTATTGCAATACTTTTATCTGCAGCCAGTAATGGGCCTTGCTTTCTACTCTTTTCTGTCCTAACTTGGGATTCAGTTGTCTTTCACTTTCTGCTTATCTCTGTTTGAGAAAGTCAGAATGCAGATGGAAAGCACTGATTCTCCTTGGATATAACCTTGAAGTTGGACCCTAGGGAGTCCTAGGAATTTTCCAATTATTTATTCCAATGTTAACATGTTTTATGATCTCCCTGGGCTCTTCTCTGCTCACACTAACTCTGGTTAGGAGATTGGATTAAGTGACCTCTCATTAAGTGAATACCATTGCCCTTGGTTTCTTAATTTGGCTGCTAGCCAACATCTATTCCTTTATACCTTTGGGTCTGACGTGTGTCACCTTTGGGTCTGAAACTGATTCTGGGATCATTTCAGGTAAGAAAGGTTCATGTAAAACAATTGAAAGGGTCAGTCATGTTAAAGACTTCATCTTATTTGGTCATAGCTTCATCCTCTTTTCAGTCTTTTCATAAAATTCCATTAAAATTTCAGTGAAACCTATATGGGACGCTGGCCCTCCTGAATATCCAGCTACTGTGAAATACACTGATTTTCACATGATCCCAGAGCTAGAGGGATGTTTATGAGATCATTGAATCCAGCTTATGCTTTTAAGGTCTCTTCCTATGTTCTCCATGATAATTAGTCACTAGGGGTGTGGGGAATTCTATAATAATATTTGATAATCTCTTCCAATGTTGGACAGTTGTAGAGTGGAAACTCCTAAGATCTTGCTGGAAATTAAATGAGATTCTTGCTTTTCTAATTTATTTGAGTTAACAAAATAGCAGCCAATATCCTACTGACAGAACCTCAAATATAAGGGCTGTGACATCTATCAGCAGAGTTGATCCAGCTGCTCTAGCTGAGTAGGAGGCTGTCTCCTCCCTCTCTCACTCCTCTGGACTCATTCAAAGAGGACAACCTTCCCCATACTTACAATGTTGTGGCAATTAGTAGAAACAGCAGACATTAACTTGGGAGTTTGAATCCATGAGAATCTTATTATCTTATTTAGAATATGTATTATCCTATCTACAATATGCAAGGAGTTTAAGTTCTTATAGGTACCAGAAGGGCTACATAATAATGCTATCCCGCCAATGTTGAATCCATGGAATATATTTTGTTTACTGTTTTCTAATGCTACTGCAGTGACTTTCTACCTCATTAGGTTCTTTGGCACCTTCTAATATGTTTACTGACTTAGGACATACCTCAAAAAAGGGTTAGATTAGTTTCCATGCACTTAGCTCTTGGTGGGCAATTTTATACCTTGAAAGATTTTCATTCTGGTTCTTTGTTAATTCCTACCACTTTGAATTTTCTGTGCAAATGTTATCACAAGGAGAAAACTTGAGCAAGCTTTGCACATGGCTGAAGGTCTGGTGGAAATAGAGATGGCTGCCTCAAACTTGGCGTTAGGTCCTTGACCTTGTTATATCCCTTCTCAAGCCTCTTCTATTCTCACTTTTGGCACCAGAGATCTTTCCATTGTAGATCTTCATTCCTGTTGTTTTCCTGTTGCCCTGTCTTTGGAGCTTTTTCTTTGTTATTACTCAATAATCCTCTCATTTGCCTGGCTAGCTTCACAGTCTGAACTTAAATGTCACCTCTTCAGGGCTGCCTTTCTTGACCCAGAGATTATGTCAGATTGGGCTATATATCTCCTTGGTACCACTTGCCTGAGTGGGACAATTTTACCTTAACTTACATTATCACTTCACATGGGGAGGAAGGGAGAGCAACAAAGCTTACCACAAAGACAGATACTGGGTTAGGCAACAGAACATACTCTTCCTTAGCTTGGGCTTTTCATGTGTACTTCTAAAATTTATTGGGCTACTCAAATCCCAGTGTTAAATCTATGAATGCCAATTGTCTTTGAGGGTCTGCTGAGTGACTTTAATATTGATGTTACATTGAAGAACATTTGATCTACTTTGTATCAAGTTAAATCAATGATTGCTTATCAAAGACTCATGAACAATGATGTGCCAGGTACCTTGAAATAAAAACAAATGTATACATCATGGAACTTATGCTCTCTACTTGTGTAAGCTTGTGATCTGATAATATGAGACAAAATATTCCCTCAAAAATTAATGACTCTTCTGCCTTACTAAGATAGGTTATTTGCTTTCATAGAACTCTGAGTTTTTTATTTGTAAAACGATTTCAGTTTGCTACTATAGTAAGCAGCATTGTAAAGTGGTTCCTATGATCCCTACCTCCTAGTGATCATACTTTTATTTAATCTTCTCTCTTTGAATATGGGCATGGCCTCTAACTTGCTTCTAACCAATAGACTGTAGCAAAAGTGACAGGATAGACATGATTATGTGCCCATGATTGCATAATCTAGCCTGTCTTCCTAGAGTCAGTCTTTATGTTTCTGGCTTGGAAGAACCACACTGCCACAAACCCTATGACAAGCTGCAAAGAAATTGTCAGCTACCTGAGGAACCTTAAATATGGATCCTTCTCTGAGCATTCAGAAGAGATCCCAGCCCTGGTCAATATCCTGGTTGTAACCTTGTGAGAAACCTTGAGCAGAGAACTCAGTTAAGTTGTGTTCAGACTCCTGTTTAACAGAAATTATGAGACAAGTGTGTGTTTGAAGCCTCTAAGTTTGTGCTCACATGTTACAAAGCATAGAAAATGAAGACTGCTGTTGAAAATTATTTGCATAGTTATAGTCAAATGTTTATCTCCTGATATTTTATAAGTCCCTAGTGGGTAGGAAGCTTGTCTTTCATTCTCTTACTGCTGTATACTCCATGCACACTACAATACCAGAGAATCACCACTAAATGAATTTGGTTGAATGAATAAACTTGTGAATAAAGGAACAAATGAGTTAGCATGTCAAGCTTAGTTCTGGGCACGACACAGAGATGCATTTAGCAAATTTTAGGTTCTTCACTGTAAAGCCACAAGGATAAAGGTGAGAGGTAAAAATCATGATGAATCAGGAACATTCAGGAGAGCTTCAAATGTTTGACTGAAGAAGTGAGATCAGATGAGAAGCCACGACTGGTGCTGAGGCATATGAAGAAGTGTCCCATGAAAAACAAGCTGTGTCCATGCACTCTGTAACTACATAGGCTAGTTAAACTCAGGGCTGAGAGACAGGAGCTATCAGAAGACAGATTTTATTTGGTATAAGGAAAAGTGTATGTGTGTGTGGTGGCAGGGCGATTAGCAATGATAGTTGTCCTTTCAGGGCATAAGGTGGCAGTGGGTTCCCTGTCACTTGAAGTATTTAACCAAAGAAGGGCAATAGCCTTTTGAAAATGTCGTAAAGGGGATGGATATCTTCATTTAAATGACGCACTATCCAGTTAGGAAGGAAGACATACATGGAAAGAAGATAAATATCACTAAGACATGAGTTGAAGTGGCAGACAAGATACAGATAACAAACCAAATTTAAAAATTTAAAAGACTAGAGGGTGGAGTGATCTTAAAGCCTGCACAATTATAGAAATAGACTGGAGTTGAGGAAGAGTAAGTCTTGGGTACATGAATCCCATGGGTTGAGGGGGTAATTCCATGCAGGAGTAACAAACAGCTTAGATAAAAGGGCAAAGGTGAGCACACTCTAATCTACTAGTACCTTGACCCCTTAGTCATCTCTTATTTCAAATCTTTTTAAGAGGGATTCTCTAGCCCTGAATACCAACTCTTTCTTCAGATGTCAGGTCCAGGTGCTGCCTATTTTCCATTCATTCCCCCAGCTTCTCTCTAGGCCTAAAAGAGTACAGACTGCCAGAACCTATTGGTAGATAAGTGGATTGTTTTCCAGTTATGAATGAGATTATGTCAGAATCCTTTAACTAAAAACACAGATTCATTAGCCGAGTGCTTTTCCAGCCTCAGCAGTGAATTAATGTGAAATTTGAACACATTTCTTAGCTTCTTGATTTTTTATTTCTGCTACAAAATGATAATGCTTCCTGGTTTCTCATTGAAACCTCAGGGTGCCGAGTATTAACTAAAGAGAAATAGCAGTAACTGGCACACTCTGAGTTTACTCTATTACTAAAGATGTCACCAGAAGAAATAAATCCTAAACCTTTATTCTCATCCACCAGGGTGACTTCTGAGAGCTGGGATCCAGGGAGGGAAAGAATGAAGGCTGGCAATGAAGTATTGTCTTTTCAGATGGAAAAAAAAAAAGAGTTCTTTCTATTTCAGAATTTCTTATGTTTAACATTGGGTAAGTTACTGATTTATGGAGGAGCTTTTGACAACACCAGGACCTAACATTCTCTTCACAGCATGGTGACCAGCAGCCTGAACTATTTCCCTACCCTACTTCTAGGCACTTTGACCCCAAAGGACTATCCTCATACCTCTCCAAAGAGAAACACATATTTCATTCTATGCTGCCAGAACATTTTGAAGTTAAATAGTGTAATTTAAGATCACCCGTCTGGGAAAATAGTCATATGAGTAACAGCCAAATCTTTCTTAATGTATGGTCTTTATTCCTGATTTGAAATTTAGAGCTATCTTTTTTATAGCATGTGGGGCTGTGTCTAGGATCCTAAATGAATGGGATTTGTTCAAAAATTTGCTCCATAGTAACTTCCTTTGGTTTGAGTCAAGTACAGTGATGCAGTTTGTATGGTTTTTATATATCTATCTCTGAAGTCAAACACTCCTTGTGCTATCTTGACTTAGATGTGGCCAACTGCCTTAATGTGTCATGAGATATTTTTAGTGGAATGATTTCAACCCTATAGAAAGAAAAACAATTGCTAATCAAGGACCAGTATGTAAACATAGGAATATTACCACTAAAGGCAGATAGGGAGATGTGCATGAGCCCTATAAAACAAAGATCTGCGTATAGGTGGGATACAATTAAGACAGAAAGACTGCAACCTATTGTATAAGTTAAGTTAAATAAGTTTTATCTGACAAAACCTGACAAAGAGAGCTGTTTCCCCACTAGATAAAGCATAGTTCTGCAGTGAGGAAACACCATTTATTAGTATTGAAACATCATTCTCTCTCCAACAGCTAGCACAGTACCTGAAATATAATAGGGGCTCAATGAATATTTTAAAAAATATGAGTCAGTCTTCCAATTCCTTTGTAGCCTTGGCTATGACTTTAACTTCAGTCTTAAAGTACTTTAGTTCAAAAGGATTCCTTTTACAGAAAGCTGTGACTAATCTATAACTGAATAAGTGATTGGCACATAATAAATGCTCAAAAATATTTTCTAAATGCAGCTTTTAATGAAGATTTTTATTGCTGTCTTCAACTTCCAAGCTACTCACCTCCCCCAGGTTATTCAGTTAATCACATGAACCTTTATGGAAAGAGCAAGTGATCTTATACTCAAAGGAAGAAAGCCTCTGAAAGCATTTGGTATAGAGTGTATTATGGATTGGACTGACCTTTCTACAATGGTGATATAATGACAGTGCACATACACGTGAGGTCAGGATGCTGGAGAGCTAAAAAAATTAATAATGGTAATGTCCAAAAGAAAAGGAAGGGGGAATATTCTCTTTGTCAGGAAATATTGGTAGTATAAATAGCATTTCATGAATGCAAATCCTATCCTTCAAGGTGCTCTTTAAATACGTACCTGTGCCAACAACACAGATGAATGGACAATGGCAAATGTTGCTCGTGGGAGAGTTGAACTTCATTTACATCATGCCAGGGGGTTGTAACAAGAAGATAATTGCAAAAAGTCAGTTTCCACTGTTAGATGATGTGTAGGAAATAAAAAGTTCTTAGTGCAATAGTAATGCAGTAGGAGGAATAGTCTTGGATACTCCTTTAGTGTCTATGCTGAAAAGGCAATGGCTACTTTTACTTCCCTCATGCTTCTTAAGAAAAAACAGCTATCACTGTTGACTTATAGTAACTTTTCTCAATATGTGACTCTGCATTGAAACTACCTGCAGGCATGTTAAAAATAAGATGGCACTAGAGAAATGCAAACCAAAACTGCAAAAAGTTATCATGTAGCACCAAGTCAGACAACTATTATAAAAAACCCAAAAGATAAGTGTTGGTGAGAATATGGAGAAGTTTGCACTCTTGTGCATTGATGGGGGAAGTGTAAAATGGTGCAGCTGATACAAAACTTGGTATGGTGGGTTCTTAAAAAATTAAAACCTGAATTACCATATGATCCAGCAATCCCACTTCTAATGCTGAATTTCAAGAGAATTGAAGGCAGGATAGTAAAGAGGTATTTTCACACCCTGTGTCCATTGCAACATTATTCATGATATCTAAGAGCTAGAAGCAGCTTAAGTATCCATCACCAAGTGACTGGATAAACAAAATGTGATGTCTATATAATGGATTATTCAGCCTTAAAGTGAAATAAATATGACACACGCTTCAACCTGGATGGACCTTAAAGACATTATGCTGAGAATGAAGCTAATCACAAAAAGACAAATACTATATAATTCCAGTTACATGAAGGATCTGAAGTAGTCAAATTTATACAGTAGAAAAGTACAACAGGGTTGCCAGGGGCTATATGGAGGGCGAAATAAGCAGTTATTCAATAGGTATAGAGTTCAGGAGATCTGTTGTACAATAATGTAAATATACTTAATACTGTCAAACTGTACACATAAAAATAATTAAGATGGTAAATTTTATGTCATGTGTTGTTTAAACTATAATTAATTTTTTAAAATAGAGATCCTGGAACCCTTCTGCCAGTCTTGTAAATCAAATCTCTGGGCAAGAAGACTGGGAATGTATGTTTAAACAGCTCACTGGTGATTTTCAGACACAGACCAAAGTCTGCCAAGAACTGAGTTTGGTCTTTCTAATTCACAGAGTTCATTTCACCTATATATTTTTATTTAATACCCACATCAACTCTGTAAGTAGGTATTATTGAATGACTATTTCCCCGAGAAGCAAGTTGAGGCTCAGAGAAGTTAAGCAAATTGCCTCAGGTCACAGAGCAAATAATGATGGAACCAGGGCTCAAAGCCAGGTGCTCCTGACATCACGCTCATCTTCTTTCCATGTGCACCTCTGCTTGCCTTTTATCTCTGCATGCCTGAGTTTCATTGTAGACATAAAAGTTTGAATCGATCTGCCTGCATGTGTCTAACAAAATAGTGAATGTCTCAAAGCAGTTATTACCAGATCTCTGGTGGTTATTCACATTAGCATTTTTAGAGGATACACGTTCTTGCTTAGTCCTGTCAGATTTGTCACCTACTCTGTTGTGATGCTCTTATGTTGATTGTACCTAGCTGAGTTTTTCTTCTACTTGTATTGAAGCTCTCTATTTTCAGTCACTTTATGTCTGTACCTTCTGGTAGATTAAGTTGAGGTCACCTGTAGTTTTTCCTTTTAACTTTGGGATATATCTTGGATTTCTATTGATATCTCTCACAAGTAATTTATTGAATTAATTAATGTCAATATTCTGCTCATAAATCTTTAGTGGCTCCTTAGTAAAATTCTACCAAATCAACTACTAAATAATGTCCAAATTCCTTAACTTGGTATCTGGGGCCTCTATAATCTGCCCTCAAGACAGCTTTTTAGCCCTCTTTCTTCCATATGCCTAACACTTTAACTAATTGAACCTGGAATATTTGTCATCTTATGAATGTGCACTGGATTTTCATGGCTTCTTACTTGTTCACCTAATATACTAGTAATTAATATAACTCTTACAGTCATATTTATCTACTTTTAGAAATTTGGCCTAATTCTATTTTCTCTAATTTCTTTGCATATAAGCCCATCCTAAAATGGCCTTTCATCCCATGAATTTTTCTTGTATTTGATTTGTTCTATCGCACAGGATACTTTTAAAAAATCAACTGCCTTTAGTAATGCAATTTCTGTGTATGCCCAACTTCCTTTATTAGATTATTTGTTAGACTTCAAGATACAGTAAATTAGTAGCCCTCAGTTTGACAACATTACTTTTCAGTCTACTATGTATCACCTACTCTGGTAGGCAGAAGTGACACTGAGGTGAAAGACAGTTCTTGAACTCATGGGACTCACTGTCTATAGGAAGAGACAGAAATGTGAACAATTTTGTATCTTATATGGCATAATTCCTTTAGTTCACCCTTAGAAATACCACTCTGTACATACTTTTATACTTTAGCAGATTGTCAATAATCTAATTTCTTTGAGAATTGATTAACTGTTTCCTTGAGATCAAAACTACTAGCCAGAAATCAATTGTAACTTCTGAACTAAAATCAAAATATAAGTGGAAGTCCACTAAACTGGCCTTGGATAATTTAATTCATATTTTTAAACGTGGATGGGACTCACTAATTCCTCTCCAATAGTCAATAAACCTTTTGCAGTGAGGAATAAACATAGAAATGATTGTTTCTTATATACCAATAGATGGCTGTGGATTTCGTGTAGACTTATTTACTAGGATTTTCTTTGTAACCTATAATCGTGCTCATCTGTAACTATGAAAAAAATCAATATGGTATTGGATTGTTTTTGGATAAGAGGAAGGTGGGTTGGGGAAATAAAAAAAAAAGATCGTACACAAATGCTGTGACTTCATGAGAAAAAATTGCAAACCAATAAATACAGGCTGATAAATTCTTAGAGTGAAACTGAAATTGCTCCTGCACTCACTTGGCCTTTTCAAGCATTTAAAGGAAAGATTAACAAAGCCTTTCTTAGGCCTAAGAAAATTGTCCCCATGGACCATACATTTAAGATACAGCATCTATCAGTTAGTGTATTCTAAGTGATGGAAAGTTCATTGTAAACTCAAAATAACAAGGAGCATGCATGGAGTGTTTGGGGGGGCCTTTTTATTGAAATCGACAATAAGTAGTGTTCTTAGGTGTTGTCTTTTTTTTTTTTTTTTAAAGGTGACTGTCATTTGAGCTCCTGGCCCTCTGGAGAAGGTCATCTTTATGTTACTGAGCATTTGTTTAGCACTCTATGTTGTCAAAGCCCTTTCTTTGTTCACCTGCTTGCTATTAGTGAAATGTTATAGGTCACAATTCATTGGTTTATTTCCATTTTGGGCTCTTGATTAATGTTAAAGGTGGAATAATTGACTGGGTAGAAGATCACAATAATATTTTTAACTAATGGAGCACCTTCGCAAACAGAAACACTTCAGACACAAAGAACTATATGTAGTGATGTCCTTCAGTTTACTAAAACTCTCTGAGATTTTCCCAAGGAAACATTCTGTTTTTAGGGTTCATGTTTGTCAACTTGCATTTGGTTTTTACTGCTTTATCTCTGCTTCAATTTAGGAAGTACAATATGAATGATTAATAAATGCATGCTTCATGTTTTAGAACATGCATTATAATATGTGCATGCATGTATATATTATGCATTCATGTGTATATGCATATGCACACTTGCATATTTACCTCTTTTGTTTTGACCCTGATCTTTCAAACTCAGCTAACCCACCTGCATGATCTATATTGAATTTGTGAAAAAGCCAGACTAATTCTAGGTAGTCCAGCAATCATTTAGGCTATCTCTCCACCCACTCCCCATTTGATCTTGACCTTGGTTCCTTCCTTCATTCCATCCTATTCCTCAATGCCTTTCTCTGACCATCTTTGGCTTTGACATACTTCCTCCTGGATCCTCCTCTAGTGCTCATATATAGTGGTTTTCCCACAGTGTTCTAGGCTCTGTGAGTTCCCTTGATTGTAATGTTTCTGTTTTTTTGTGAAAGAAACTACATGCTGGAGCCTTGCTTATTGAAGCGGATGCTGGGCATAGACATACACTGGATTCCTGGTATAAGAAAATCAGAAGGGTTGTGGGTACAAATAAGTACAAAATGTTTATGGCATTTGACTTTCTGTGACTTTGAATCTGTGCTAAAATATTGATTGAACTTAATGACTATCTGCAATGTTCTCCTCCTTCTTCCAGTCCAAGTCAGAATCTTCTTTTGCCCAGACCACTGTCAAACTACTCTTTGAATCCTTTCTCCCCACAATCCCAGTACCATGCAGCAAAAAGTGGGCTCATACTGCTGTTAATCAGTAAATGCCACTGACTTGGGACCACACTCACCAATAGGGAATTAGATAGCAGCAAACACCTAATCACGGCCTGCAACTCATCTCAGCCCTCTCTCTCCTCTGCTTACTCTATTTCACCCTCAGTGGCCTTCTTGCTGCTCCATGAAAACATCAAACTTTTTCCACCTGAAAGCCTTGCATCTGATCTTCTTTCTGAAATATTATGTTCCTTGATCATCATATCACTGATTCCTCTTGTCATTCAGATTTCGAGTCAAGGATCATCTCCATTGAGATTCTTCCAGTTGCCCAATTGGATGTCTGCCAGTCACTCTCTAAGTTGCTTATTATCTGTGCCCCATTGCTTGCACATAAATTCTATCAGAGCAGGCACCTTGTTTGGCTTGTTCATTTCTGAAAGCCCAGCAATCAAAACAATGTTTAACATTGAGTGGGACTCACTAAATACCTATTTATAGTATTTTAACCTTTGAGTGATGGCTAGAATAAGCACTTAATATATACTGACTGTGTTAACATATTTTCATTCCTAACATCACACAATGGCCCTGTAAAATAAATGGGATACTCTTCATTACATGAGTAAGGAAAATAAGATTCACAGTGTAAAGTGATACGCATATCTAGGACAGGGTGGCACTGCTATTGGATCCAAGTATACGTGATGCTATATTAGTTTTCTATTATGGTACAACAAATTTCTCCAAATTTAACAGCCTAAAACAACACATTTGTTATCTTATAGTTACTATAAGTTATATGTCCAGACATGGTTTTGCTTGGGTTCTCTGCTCATGGTCTCACAAGACAATGATCAAGGTGTTAGGTGGCCTGATTTCTCATCTGGAAGCTCATTTAAGGATGGGCCTACTCCCAAGCTTTATGTGAGTGTTGGCAAAATTCAGTCTTGTGGTCATAAAATTCATGGCACCTTGCTTCTTCAGAGCAGACAGTGGAGAGACAGTCTCTGCTCCATCGAACCTGAGACTTGCAGGAGGGTCTAAATCCTGTTTCCATCGGCTCATCAAGTAGGCCAGATCCACCCACAGTTATCTCCTTTGGACTGACTAAAAGTCAACTAATTAGGGATCTTCTCTACGTTTTCAAAATCTTTCAACCTTTGCCACATCATGTAACATCACCACATTTGCGATCTATTTTTGGTTAGAAATAGGTTTCAGGTCTTACCCACACTTGAGAGGAGGAGATATACAGGAATGTGGGTCATGTGGGGTTTAATCTGAAAATTTTATCTACCACATGATGTCAAAGACCATGCTATTTCTAATCTGCTTTGGATAGAAGATGGAGATCAAGATACTTTACCATTTTAAGATACTGTAATTGCATAAATAAAAAGGAGAAGAAATTACTCTCAAATGAGTGAATGGTCTGAGAAAAGCTTACCCAAACTGTTGTGCTTGAACATACAATGCCAATAACAAGACATTAAAGGATCATTGCATATAGCCTGTCATTTTGGATCACAGTTTGCTTTGTAGTTCTCTACTCCTCCTGACCATCTCATTTTGTCATTCAGAATGAAGGCACTTCACTTTAAAGGTAAACTCATGTTGTCAGATGTGTGCCTTACTGAAGCACAAAGATGGTCTTATATGGGAAGTGAACAGATTTAACCAGGCAGCTGCAGTAAAGACGTGCTTTTGAAATGCCTTTTTGAATTTTCTGCTTTGAAGACTGGAAAAAGAAAAAAGGCTCGGTCATGTCTAGAGCCCACATGTATTCATTCACTGAACTTCCTCAGAGCATTCATCAGGTGCCAGACCCCATGGAGCCTGGGCGCCAAGGCCCAAAGATACACAGAAAAAGGCTCCTCTCTCGGGGAGCTTTCCATTTATGGAAGAAACTGATATGGTGGCTTATAGTCACACATATATGTGTAATATATAATGTTATGTATTGTATGTTATATATAATATATTATGCATATGTGGAAAATAAAAATACATTTAATTTTTCTTCATTTCTTACCCAATGAAGACCAAAAAAACATCTATTTTAATTTATAATATGAAATGTCTTTCAGCATGAGTGTGCCTGTTTTTATATTAATACAAAATATGTGAAATTGATGAAAGGCACTGAAAAAAGGCAAGTCCCTTGTATGCCTCTTAATTCTCACAAGGTGATTCTGATGGCGGTGCTATGAGGGAGGGCTGGGTGGTTGGACTGTGGGTTTCAAATGATACTAAACCGGAAGCCCAAGAAGCTACTTGCCTTGGTATATGTCTCTATTGACAGAGATGCGAAAGGATGGTAGCAAAGTTGAAAATGAACACAAAATACACAGCTCCATCCCTGAATATTCCACAAAGATTACTTTTCTTTCTCTTTTTCAGTGCATAGTAGATTCTTAATTCATAAGTGACATATAGCTTAAAATCCTCAAAGAAGATCAGGATTTGGAGCTAACCATACTCTTCCACTTCCTAGCTATTTTTATTTGTAAATTTCTAAGTTGCTCACTTTCTGCAAGTTTCAGTTTCTGCAACTGTAAATGGGAATTACCGTATTTATTTTGATGTTTCACTAAGTGAATTATGTGCGATAGCATATGGAAACACCTAATGCAATATCTGTAGCAAGAGCTAGTGATGGTTCTTAGATTAAAAACAGAATGGAAAGGGATAAGAGCACAATTTTGGAGTTATTCCTTTGATAAGCACTGGCAATTTTAGGCATTTGGTAAGTACTAGGTATTGAGCTGGACGCACCACGGTCAATAAGGTTATGTGATCTTCTCTCACAGAGCTTGAAATCCAGCAAGCAGAAGACCAGCTCTGCCACTTAGCAGCTATGTGAACTTGGAAAGTTATTTCACCTCTTTGAGCTTTACTTTGTACATCTGTAAAGCGGGTATATGAATACCCGCCCTGTAGTGTTCTTATGAGGTTAAAGGAATCCATGTCTACAAAACACTGGTCTTATTGTAGATGGTCAATAAAAGTGGCATTAGATCATCATCATCATCCTCAAAATCCCATTATTGCCATGAGCTATCTAAAGCAGCTGATAAGAATTGGGGTTCTGCAGATTTTATAAAATATTTCCTCTGATGTTTTAGTACCTTGAGTCTGCCTAGTGAGGGTGGGGAAAATATTAATTTGAATATTGTAAGAGCATACAATCAGAGCCCTTGCAAATGCTTAATATAGAACCTGTTCCAACTCCCTCAATTTACCAGTAAAGGAGCAAAGAGTAGTGTCCATGAGAACTAAAGCCCTCTTCTGATTCCTCCAGTTGACTGCTCCTTCTCCCTTCTTAGTGCTGCCTTACAGAACGAAGGAACAAAGTGGCTGATGCACTGCAAACCACACATAACACAACATAAATGGCCCTCTAAATGCATCTGCATGTGGGCTGATAGCGAAAAAGAGGAATTGCTCATAAAGGGCTATTTGTCATCAACATTACTGTGGATCATGATTCTAGTTTTGTAAATCATGTGTTGGGAAGGTTCAAGTGTAGTTGGTTTCAGTTTCCCATGTAGTTCTTGGAACATAAGTCTGGTTTGTGATAGGCTCATTGTTTCGCCTGCTGATATTTTACTTTGATCTTCAGTTGTAGAATGACATCGTGGAAACGCACAGATTCTGGAGTCAGTCAGAGGACTGGACTGAAGTCCCAGTTGCCATTTATCCGCTGTGTGTGACTTGAGGCATGTTATTTAACTTCTGTGAGCTTCAGCTTTCTCCAAGTAGAATCAAAATGATAGTACTTTTTCTATCATATGGTTGTTGTGAGGATTCCATGAATTCAGCCCTGTAATGTGCCGACACTTAGTATGCATTCTGTAAATATTAGCTATTGTTATTGCTCCCATATTTTTGTATAAGACTTTATCAGTAATTGGCAATTGCTACCATCTTAGGTTCGATGAAAATATTGAGAAGTCAAGGTGACATTTAAAATCATTTGCTGTGCCAACAGTGCTTTAGCATCATTATACTGGGATGATACCAACTTTTGAATCTTTTAATATGTTAATAAATATTGATTGAGCACCTGTCCTGTACCAGCTACTATTGTATCCCCAGGAAAGAGATAGCATCCATATAATTCTATCTGAGAAAGGAGAAAGACTGTCATGGAGAGGTTAGTGGGTTTGCTTTATGTCATGCTGTTGTTAGTAGTTCAAATCTTTTGACGTTCTACACAGAATGCTTCCATTTTTATCCTGCTTTGGTGCCAAATGCAGTGGTCTGGCCACATGCACACTAAGTGGGTATCCAGAATGTTTCTCCAAGGAGCAGTGCTGTGTGCTAAAACAGGGGGCTGATTAAATGAAGGCCAGGGGCCCCCAAGATCTCAGTAAGAGTCACAAGTCCAAAGTCCAGGAGGAAAGCAGATCAGAGGAGGCAGGAACAGACAGGTATCAGGAGCCCAGTGCGTGATGATTGCAAGGTTCAGCACAAAATCTTCACTGATGGCCTGGCTAGCCTGAGTGCATTTCCAGTCTGAGTGCCTTCAGCACAGACCTGGGCTTCTGGCTCTGCAGAGTCTTTTCTGTGAGAGGTTCTTCTGCGAGGTGCCTGTTCTTTCTCTTGAAAGGGTTTATATTGTCTTGATTACAGTTGCACAAACATATATCCTTATAAATCAAGGAAACTTGTTTGTTTTTATAGCTTAATCACAGGAAAGTGCAAAAGCCTCAGACAACTTTGGCAGAAATGAAGCTTGTAAAGGAAGTTTAGTGAGATCCTGGGGAAAGCAGTGAGATGGAATGGGTTGTCCTGTGCGCATGGAGATGGTCCTGCTGACTTCTGATCATATCCCACAGCCCTGAGGATGGTTTCACAGATATGGCCACATTTTTTCCTTTGCTCCCATTGTGACCAATAGCATCATTTGCCAGATGGTTCAATGGGGGTGAGGGGACAGAGTATGGCTGTGACATGTGACAGAGTGAAGTTAACTGACCCGTGTGGGAATTGGACTGATAGCTTTCATATAAGGTTTTCAGAATCTCATTTCACATAAACTATAGAATTAAGCAAAAGGTTATGTAAACACATCCAAACCAATTGACTTTGGAGTGAAAAACAGCATTCATTCTGATTTTTAATCCCCATCAATTTTTTAGACAGATGTCTAAGGGTTAGGAGTTCAGGCACAGACTTCGTTTGAAAATGACAAGGCCCCCGTATGGACTCCAAGAGGACTTGGGTACCTATCAGTTGTGAGCTAGTGAGAACTGGCTGTTGGCCCTGAGCAGGCAACTTAAATGTTAAGAGGTTCAGGAGTAAAGGGCTGAATAGCCCCAAAGACTGAGTCTTCAAATCTCAAGATCCTCAGTACAATTGGTCTTGATCTGTAGCGTCTCTGGAAGAAAATACTGGCTTTAAAGAGCTCCTTGAATTTCTTGAAGTATAAAATTCTTCTCCAGGTTGAAAGTTCTTTTCCATTTCTGTACTTCAAAACCATGGAAGGAAAGGAATCGAAGTTAAACATGCTGTCACACAGCAAGTTCAAGTTCTTCATTTTGCTGCAGGTAAGATTGAGTTTTGTGGTTACTTTCCTACCTATACTCTCACCATCAGGGTTGGTGAAGCCATGGGTCATTTTTAGGTTCCCTGTGGTGTCAGCCTCTATCCCTGTCCCTCCCCTGCCTCCTCCCCTTCCTCCTCCTCCTCTTTCTCTGCCCACCCTCTGACTAAATGGGACTCAGACTAAAGTTGAAATTCACCAGTCCTTCCATTTCTATGAAGACTCCTCCTCCTTTCCTTCTCTCCATTGTCTCTGAATCTATCCCGATTTTTATAGTAAGGCCTCCCAACCTGCTTTCGGTTGCAGAATGACCTTGGAATTTTTACTGGGGGAACACAGCCCTCTTGCCTTCTAGCTAGTAATTAGTGTCAGCTAATGTAAACTACATGGGTTACAAATAGAATTAGGAAAGGAGAGACATGCCTTTTGATGGAAAATGTTCACATCATGAAATAATTGGAAAACTTGAGTGGTGAGCCCTTATATATAATGTATATTACATAATTTTAATATATTTGCATGTTTATTATTTATAATATGTATTAGGGTATGAACGAGGTGCAACTCCTCCTCATTCTTCCATTTGGAGCTGAGTTTCTTCACACTGCAGTATTCGTTTTGATAACTGTGCGGAGACAGATGGCATTTTGTCCGCCTTCCAGAACAGAGGAAGAGTTTGCTGAGCTATAGCTCGTATAATGAGAAGCCATGAAAGTTGAAGCTGAGGTAAAACCAGAGCATCTGTCAGGCTTCGCGTGCCAGATTGGAGATGCTGCAGACAAACTAATATTTCAACAAAAAGTTGAAGTGAGTATAGATTTGTGACCAAAATGATTGCATTTGATAACAATGCCATAGCAGATGTCCTAGAGTTCATGCTTGCTTTTTATTACTGCTCTGTGAGTGTTTTTGGAAGCAAGACCTACCGGCACAGCTTGTATGGAGCATGTTCATTATAAAATTTTATTTTACAGAAAACAATGAGATGGAAAATTTGTGGCTAATTTGGTACTTTCTTCCTCTATCTGGTTTCTTTACTTATTATTTGTGGAAAGATTCTATTCTTCTCTGATGTATGTTGCTGCTTTCTAGCCTAATGAAAGAACATCATGTTAATTTGAAAAAGAGAATGAGAAACCCGAGTTAATGTTCGTTATCTAATATTATGTTTTCAGTATGGGCCATGGGAAGATGCACCTTCACCTATTCAGTGCCCTCCTTGCATGCGTTCAGTCTTAGGTTTCTTGTTACCCAAGGGTTACTTTAAAAAGCCTTTTTCAGGATCCTTAATTAGAAAAGAAACCGAAGAAATAGGA
>RJWH01005816.1:0-26938 GCA_004363575.1 Solenodon paradoxus
AAAAATCCTGCCTCTGCCTGCTCACCTCCAAAAATCCCGCCTCTCTGCTCACCTCTGGAAAATCCCGCCTCTGTCCACTCACCTCCAAAAATCCCGCCTCTGTCTGCTCACCTCCAAAAATCCCGCCTCTGTCTGCTCACCTCCAAAAAACCTGCCTCTGTCAGCTCACCTCCAGGAAAATCTCACCTCTGCTCACCTCCAGAAATCCCCGCCCCAGGCCTCGGCCTCCCTCAGGCAGTTTTGTCACAGCCAGTTCTGCCCCCACTTCCTGGTAAAGGTCTGACCCGCCTCCTTTCCCAGGCAGAGCCGTGTACCACCATCTCCCACGGCCAGGGAGCACATGCCCTCCAAGGGTCTTTTGTGGAGAGCGACACCTCAGGGCCCTCCTCGTCCTTGACAGCGACCCTCGAGCAAGCTGAGCTTGGGAATCAGCATCGGCAGGAGCAGAAGCGCCTCTGTGCCAAGGCGCAGGGGCACAGCGGCCGGGAAGCCGCTGACTTGGGACCGAGCAGGACCTTCCTCCCGACCAGGCTTGTGCCTCCCTCTGGCCGCCGCCCTGCTGCCTCTGTCCAGCCCTGTGACAAACAGGCCTCCACACCCTGGCCCGTCCGCAGAGGAGGGCTCACACGAGGTCTACCGGCCACAGCCCGGGAGGACTCTGAGATGACCTGCAGGGCTCGCAGCCACACACGGGGCGTCTCACGACGCCACAAACACACCCAGTAGCCTGGTCAGACAACGCTTAAGCCCCAAACTCATTTTTGAACGTTTTACAAATCAGGCGCTTGTACCGAGGCAGGAGAGAGTCTTGCCCTTTGTAACTGCTTCCACGCTGTCAAACCAGAATATGCCTTGCACGGTGACACGGTCACCCGAGCTCCGAGCCCTCTGCACAGGGACAGCACAGGGGCCCACAAGCTGCGCTCACCACAGTGAACCCTCACAGCCGCGGGCCCGAGGCAGGCCCCGCACCCCACACTAGGTGCAGACATCCGCGCGTCCCTGGGGAGACGGCTGCCCTGTGTGGTCGCACCAAGTCCGGGCGTGTGCGGGCGGTCTCCTGTCCAAGCGGGGGCCGTGCAGCTGGGCATGCATTTCATTTCCGTCAGTGAGTCCTGTCTTGTGCCCGAGCCAGAGATGCACGGAGCCCGAGCTCTAGGCCTCGGGCAGGGTCCTCCCGAGACCGAAATGCCTGCTCGGGCCTCAAGAATGCAATTCTTATCTCCCACTTCCTGAGTCCCCACCTCCCCGAGTCCCCATCTCCATTCCCACCTCAGGGAGATGCCCACACACTCCTGCACTGGAGGGGTCAGCCCCCAGCGCTGGGCTTCCGGCTGACGGCCTCAGCTCTCCACCTCCCCTCGGCACGTGTCCCCCACCCCCGGGAACCAGGCTGCCTGGCCTACAAGCTGTTCATCCCAAATCCACGCATGATCTTTTGCTCCAGGCAGCAGAGATCTATAAATGCAGCCATCCGAGGCGCCTCCTGTGTCTTCTCGGAGCCGCTCCAACAGAAAAATGACACCAATTAAGCATCATGATTAGGATTTAATAGAGCCATTTTTCTCCCTCAGCGCCCCCTTCCGATTTCAAGCCCCCACATCCCTCCTTCCCTAAATAGCGGTGCGGAGCAGGGAGTGACAGGGACACCTGGCCGGTGCTCTGCATAAACAGCGGTCATACTGAACGGAAACGAAATGCACACCCAGGGGAGAGGTCATTTTCGGTACCCACCCTCAGGGAGGCAGAGACATGAGCACATGGAAGGATGCAGGGTTGCCAGGCAACGGGGCCAGGGCTGGGCAGCTGGGCTGGAAGGGATGGTGGGTGGATGCTGACAGGAGCAGGGTGGGCTCGCGGGGCAGGCCTCGCTCAGAGCAGCTGCCCGGAACACTGGTGGGGCCTCCCGCCCGGGCACAGGCAGGCACAGGCCCTGGAGGGACATGCACTTAGAAGCCAGCACCTTCAGGGATGACAGGGGAGTGCACACACACACACGCACGCGTGCACGTTTTCACGGGGTCACAATGCTGAGTGAAAGCCTCTGACTGGCCCGGACGTGCGGGGAGAGGGAGTGAGTGTACGCGTGTAGAGACGTGGGGGGCCTCTGGCCGCCTGCTCACCCCAATCCCATCTCTCCCAGGACAAGACGAGTGCTCTGAGCCTCAGCAACGTGGCCGGCGTCTTCTACATCCTGATCGGGGGGCTCGGCCTGGCGATGCTGGTTGCCTTAATCGAGTTCTGCTACAAATCCCGGAGCGAGTCCAAGAGGATGAAGGTGGCATCGTCTTCCAGGCCTTTTTCCTCGGTGTTCAGGGCTGTAGCCGGGTGCTGGGTCCCCTTTCTGAAAAGGGCAGGGCGCGGAGGGCCACCCAAGGCAGGCGCCAGAAAGCCTTTATTTGCAGCTGACAGGGTGGGGGCGGCTGTGGAAAGGGAAGGACGGCCAGGCGGTTGGGGCCAACAAAGACCCAGGAGAATGTCGGCTACTGAGGGGGAAAGTCGGGCGACCTGACACCACACCAGGGGACCTCACTCCACACCCAGGGGCCTCACTCCACACCAGGGGACCTCACTCCATACCCGGGGACCTCACTCCACACCCGGGGACCTCACTCCACGCCAGGGGGCCTCACTCCACAACAGGGGATCTCACTCCACATTCAGGGAACCTCATGTTGGGGGAGCAAATAGACTGAGTCCGTGAAGATGCGACGGTGTCTGAGCCCCCTGCACGTCCCACGCAGGCTGGGTGCCAGTGGGCCACCATGGGCTTGGGGCCATAGGAGACCCTCCCAGAGGAAGCTCGGGAGGGCCCAGTGACAGCCTCAGACCCGGGAGAGTCTGGGTGCGCGGCCCCCCGGCCCACACGCACCGCCGAGGGGCGGAAGACCTTTCTCCTGAAGCGTCCGAGGCCCTGCGTGAATCACCTAACCACACCCTCAGCTGTTCTCATCCTTCGCAAGCAGCCTCCCCTCCTGCTAGAAAGCCAGCGGGCCCAGAGGACGCACTTCACAAGCACCAGCGGCAAAGAGGTCTGGATATCAGGCCGCCTTGCCGCTCAGAGCAAAGCCGACTCCCTCACTGCCCGGCCTCCGCCGGAGGTGGCCGCGCAGACCCGTCCCACATGAACACCCGCGCTCGAAGTCAGGGGGACCGGGGCTCCACCCGCCGCGCGCCCATAAGCGCGCAGGGTCCCTGAGCTTGCTGGAGCCACACGAGAGGCGCGCCGGTCCCGCGGGGGGCGCGGGACAGTTTAGTCCAGCGGGGCAGCTCTCTTTGCACTTCCTGCCAAGGACCCGGGAAGAGCCCGGTCCTCCTGAAAAGGGTTTCTGTTTGATCCCGCAGGAATCCACCAACGAAGCCATACGGGCGTCCACGCTGCCCCGGAACAGCGGGGCCGGTGCCAGCGGCGAGAATGGCCGGGTGGTCAGCCACGCCCTCCCCAAGTCCGTGCCGTCCATCCCCTGCATGGGCCACACCTCGGGGATGCCCCTGGGAGCCACGGGCTTGTAGCCGGCCACGGAGCTGCCCGGGGCGCAGACGGCCCCGCCCCTCACCCGTCAGTGCCAAAAGAACAATGAAACGCAGCCAGCGCCAACCGACACGAGGACTGGAGTCCGTGCAGGAGCCCGAGACCCGAGAAGCCGCCATCCGCCCCTTTCCGCCCCCGCCCTGCAGCCCGCGCGGCCTGCTCGGCACCCGAGCGTCCAGGCCGCCGGGGACGCCGTGCTGTGTGCTGAGTCCCTCGGTTCAGTGTGTCCCTGTGCTGTGTGTCCCTTACTCACGCCGTGGTTTGCAGGTTCTGTGGGCCCCCTCCTACTTCTCACTCCCACCCCAGCGTCCATCTGGAGAGCGCCGCACCGGCACACCGACAGGCAGACAGAGGCGGAGGATGCCGGGGACGGGGCCCCAGGGGGTGTCCCCCTAAGTGCCGAGCGGTGGGCCGTGTGTGGAAAGCAGACGTGTCCCAGCTGGTGGGGAGGACAGACGGGCTGAGCAGGAAGAGGAGGCCGCGCCGCTGCTGCGGGAGCCAGGTGGCATTTTCTGGAGCTTGTGAGAGCCTGGGGGCGCAGCCACTCTGCCGTCAGCCTGCGCCCGAGGAGCAGGCCCTCTGCCCATCCTTGAGGGACCCTAGTGGCCGAGGGCACTCGGCCTCTGAGCCTGTCCAGGAGGGTCACCGATGAGCCTTGCTTCCCATCCTGCCAACTCTGAGACGCCAGCCGGGTGGAGCCGCGGTGACGCGGGCGGGGCCGTGAAACAGGGTGGAGGGCAGGCCGCCGCCCAGGAGGAGGAAGGCGAGTCAAAGCCACAGCACCAGAGCCGCCGCAGTTGTCCCATCCAGCACGTTAGGGTTTTGTGGACACAGAGAACGTGGGTGTTTATGTTCAAATGCAAGCGTGTTTTAGCATGTAGCCAGAGACAGGCTGCCACCTTGAGAAGGCAGATGCCCAAGGCTGATGTTCTGGAAGGAAAATGGGGGGTGGGTGGCCACAATAGGACACTGGGGACCTGACAACCCTGATCCCCGCGAACCCAAGGGGGCCCATGGTCCGCTCAGCAGGAACGAGGAGGTTTTACCGAAGGAGCAGAGCCAAGCTGCGACCGTGATTAGGGGTCCCCAAGAGCGGGGCCTCAGGGCACCCATCTTTCGTGCAGACTCCAAGTCTCGTTCAGGCACCGTCAGCTCCCATCTCTCAGCGGCCACCTCCTCAGTGCATGACTGTGCCCCGGGCCACTAGCTTTTACCGATGACCACCTCCTGCTTCTTCTGCTCCCTGCCTTCTGCTTGTCTTCTCTGCTCGGGGTCAGTATCAACCATCAAATCGAAGGTTGGGGAGCTGCCTCCGCAGAGGCACGGCCCAATGGCTCCTCTGTGGTTTCTCTCAGTGGACACTGCCCTCCATCAGTCTCCCCTATTCTTCTCTCATCGGCCGGAGCACAGGACCAGCCCCCAGTCGGCTTCACCCTCTCCTCTCAAGTGTCGGTCAGGGCTTGGTCTGCAAAGCACGACCCCGTCCGTCCGTGAAGGGCAGCGGAAGGCAGTCCTGTCCGCCCGGCCCTCCCCCTCGCGTCTCGGTCCTCAGCGGCCACTGCAGAAGGCCCTCACCAGCCCGAGGGTCTGTGTCGGGAGGGAAAACCGGCCCTGCCCTGAGCCTGCACTGCAGCCTCTCACCTTGGCCACTGGGCTGCCCATAGCGTGACCTGTGGGAGATGGCCAGGCTGGACGGGGCCACACAGAGCAGGGCTGGGCTCCAGCGAAGCCACGTCGCGTTGGTGGAGGGACAGTAAGGGATCCAATGCAAGGCCAACAGTCACCTTGTATCATGTATTTTTACTACACTTTTCTTAAAAACAGAGCAGTGGGGACTCTGGAAGAGCCGTTCTCAGCAGGGACCATGCTGACCAGCGCTGGCTTTCATTAAACTTTGCTCTTTGGTTCCTGGCCTTTTATTTAACATCGATCTTTGTTTAACTCTCTCGGCAGATGTGGAAAAGGGGTTTTTGCCAACACTAAATATTCTTTCAGTTCCTGTTTTCCTTTCAAAGAGCCAGGGTTGGTGGTTTTGTTTTGTTTTCCTTTGGTATCTGCATAATGAACGTATCACCGAGAATTAAATCACTGTGGACCCATTATAACTCTTCAGATTTGTCCATTCCGTCTGGGCCCCTCTGGGGCGAGTCCTGGCCAGCAAGTGTCTCTCTGGCCTCTGCGGGGCCGGCCTCACACACTCACGTGCCTGCTCACAGACCGAGGTCACCGGGGCCACCGGGCACCTGTCTGACTATGGGGCACGGGAAGGCAGTGTGAGCCAGTCCCAGTGCAGAGGGCGGGATCCGGCAGGGGTCCCTGCACCTCCGGGGAACTGAGGACTCCGGGGTGTCTCCTGCCGCCCGCCTGCAGCCCGGGTACGCCTGTCACACACAGTCATCCCCAACCACTCCAGATGGGCTCAGTGCAAACAACCAGGCCCCAGTCACACCCCTCATTCTTGCCACAAGCCCTTTCCCTCGAGCCAGGCGGGTCCTGGCGCAGGTGTCCACGGCGCACGGAGGCCGCCCCCCCATGTGGGAGGGACCGGGGAGAGAAAGAGGCTGCAGGCCGTGTGACGTGCTGGCCGGTGCCGGCAGTCACCTGGCACATTGCTGGGGTTATGTAGGAGCCAGCGGGCAGGCGGAGAAACTGACCTGTGTGCTCCTCTTGTCAGACAGTGGGACTGACCACAGGGTGAGAGCAGGCTGTGTGCCTCTCAGGCAGACCCCGGCTGCGGTCAGCATGCAGCAGTGGGGCCTGCAGACAGCGGTCATCCTGAGCTGCCCCTACTCTGCTTCCAGATGGTTCTGGGGGTGCCAGGGCAATGCGTTCGGGCTCCACTGCAGACAGGAGCCCGTCAGCTCCCCATGTCCCGAGCAGTGCTGGCCCCGGCCTGGGGACGGTCCCTGTGGAGGCTGAAATATATGTCTTGTTTCTCGGGGTTCTGTACAGCCATTCACATGAGATGACGTTTTAGCTTTAATCATCTATATGTTTACACAAAATTGCTATTGTGTTCTTCACTGTGCCTTGAAATTGTGATCAGAGCAAACCAGTTCAAAGAAAGAATGTGTGACCCAGAAGTCCCATTTTCGCACCCAAACTCACGAGAAGGCGGAACTCTGACCCGCGCGCGGAACCGGCGCCCTGAGCTGCTAACCAGTGAGCGAACAGAAGACTCCCTTCTCTGCTCGGGGGCGGAACATCCCAGGCGGACCTGCAGGCCAGCCCCACTCCCCGCTGGAACCACGGCAAGCGTCTGCGCCCTGCGGCCTTCCCACACCCGGCCCCAGGCTCTCCTTGTCCCTTTCGCCCCGGCCGCCAGGACCGGGCTGGACGGTGTCCTGTGAGCCTACACGGACCCACTGGGTTCACTGGTCTGGGGGGAGGCGGACGGCCCAGCTGACCTCATCCTGCCGTCCATTCAGGGCGGGAAGCTCTCGGGCAGCAGGAAGGAACCAGCCGCTTGTCCAGCCGCGAGAGGCGGTCAGTCCTGACGTCACGTGAGTCCCTGGGCCTGGAGGCGCCAGAGCCTCCCTCCCCGGCCTCCCAGGACTTGAGCTGACCGCTCCTGTGACTCCGATTCCCATCTCTAGAACCAAAGGAACCTGTGCCATCGGGCAGAGACCGATGCTGGGGCCACGCCGTAACCAGGAAAGAAAGTCAGTACCTGAGCGCTAACCTGAGAGGGGTCAGAGGCCCAAACCCACAGGGTAGAGAGGGGAGCTGGCTGCGGCCGGAGCCCCTGCACCCTCCGGTGAGGACCCCGGCCTGATGCCCGTGGAGGGAAGGAGAATGATGGGTCATCCAAGATGAGAAGGCCTCTGGCCAATGGCTGGGCCTCCACAGAATGCAGAGAAGGGAACAGGGCCGTGGGCAGGGTGACCAGACGGAGCAGCTGCTCCGCTGCTGTCGCTGGCCAAGCCCCGCCACCCCACCCACCCTGTCCACCCCGCCACGCCCACCATCCCTGCCTGTAGACTCCCGTCCACGAAGAGTCTGTGCAGTCCTGCAGAAATGTGGAAACTGAGGCCACGAGAAATGAGGGTAATGGTCCAACACTGAAAACGATGAAGACAGAGTCAAAATCAGGTCCAGCACGTGGGATCCCAGCCTCACCACCCTCCCAGGAGCGAGCGATGTGGGGACAGTCCCCTAGGCCACGTCTGTGCAGCTCTTTGCCACCAGGGAGGGCGGGGCGCAGGGCGGCCGGAAGTGGTGGCTAAGGTCTCCTTGTGCCAGGTCTCCTGGGGGTGCAGACTCCAGAGGAGTGTCAAGGACAGTTCCCGCCCTCGAGCACAGGGCAGCACCCAGCACACTGGGTGGAGACCCAGCCCACCCGAGATGCCACATCTGGGGGACTGGAATAGACTTGCAGGCATTTGTGAACAGTGCATCCCTGTGTGTGCAAGTGTGTAGGCATGTGTGAGTGTGTGTGAGTGTGTGAATTCATGTGTGTGAGTGTGTGTGCATGAGTGTGTGTGTGCATCAGCCTTGAGGTCAGGGCTCACCCTCTGCTCCACAGGAGCGAGAACTCTGCACCCTGATGTGAGCCTAAAGCTTGGACACCCAGGGGCGAGTCTGGGGGCCCTGCCCTCTGCTACCCTGCTCCCCATCGCCCTCCAGGGCCCTGCTCTCCTGCTCCAGAGTCCTCCACACCTGCCTTCCTGCCCTCCTGCGGGGCTGGCTTCTTGCAGTCCGCACACCTGCCCTCCTCACCCCTGCCCTCTGCACCCCTGCCTCTCACCCCTGCCTCTCATCCCTGGGGTCTCACAGGATGAGGGGCCACCTCGCTCCCCGCCCGCCCTGCTGCCAGCCCGACTGCGGACAGCACCGCCAGCTCCCTTCTCTCCAAGGCCCTGGCCAGTGAACTCCGGGCAGCTCAGAGGCGTGGGTTCCACTGGGCTCAGGGCGCAGAGGGAGCGGCGTCCGGTGCCCCACTGACCTGCACAGCTGGGCTGAGGAGCTAGAGAGAGAACTAGACGCCGCGTTGGGCCTAGGCGCCCCCACGCTCACCCCGTTGGTGAGAATTCAGAACCGGGGCGGGGCTGTCTCAGGAGCCCCTGACACGTTGCTGGCTTTTGTTTCTTCATTAGACAAGCAGTCGCCCGCTGGGAGGGAGGAAGCCCACACAGAAATACGCCTCCATGTCTCCTAGCGACTGAGCGCCTCTGCCGCCTCCCCCGGAGACCACCGTCCGCACCAGTTCTGCCGCTCCTCCGCACACCTTGTCGGTGCGTCTGCATGTGCTCAGGTCTCCGGACACCGGCCAGTCTTAAAGACAGGTGGCACAGAAGCAGCCTTCTCCCAGATGCATGTTTGAGACGCGGCCCCCGGAGTCAGTTTCCTCATCAGTAAGAGAGACCCGACGCCACCTGCAGGGGCAGGTGAGGATGAGACAGGTGACCGTGTTGTGCCCTGCTTGTGGTGAATGACACTGACCACTGGGGACGCTGTGGGCGAGGGGTGGCGGTGAGGAGCGGGGATCACTAGTTCAGGACGTGCTGGACGCGGGAACGCCCTGGCCCAGAGCAGAGCCCTCAGGGTCACGGGGAAGAGACAGCCCGCAGAGCAGGCCCGGTCTCGCCCCGGCAGAGCCCCCCTTCCTCACACGCCAGCTCCGTCTTTCACCGTCAGCCACTGGTCACTGGTCCAGAGCAGAGGAAATGTCACAGCGTGTACCGACTTCTGTGACTTGAGACCAGGCTTGCAGCCAAACGTGAAAAGAAAGCCATTTTGTTGACTTGAATGAGAGTGACGGGCAGGACCTGCCGTCCGCACCCTGAGGTGGCGCTGGCAAGCCTCAGGCCCACGTCCAGCCATGTCCAGCCTGAGTCCTTGGGGGCATTGGGTGGAACAGGCCCTGGACCTGAGGCGACTCGTCCATCTGATGCTAATCGCATGTGAACGCTCGATCTAAGAAGACCTCATTAAAATCACATTAAGTTTAACGATGCCAGCAGCCTCCGCCAGGGGCAGGCGCAGCCTCATGCAGAACACACAATGAGTGGAGACCCAATCCGCAAGACCCTTGTTTGTCAGGAGAGTGTGTCCGTCTGTAAGGGCCACGGCAGGTGGGAAGCCACTTTGCAGGTGAGGCGTGGTCCGTGCTGGAGGGCCTCTGTGAACACGGGCGTGGGACGCCCGCAGTCAGGGCACCAACAGGGAGGTCTCGGGCTCCAGGAGGGGCCCGGCTTCCTCTGCCCTCCGGGTGGTGGACAGACGAGAGTGCTGGGACAGATGTCCAGACTCTGCTGCCCACGCCCCCATGGCCACCTCCCACCACGTGGCAGCTGAGCACGTTAGGGAACCGCTGTACTGCTTCCCTCGTCTTGAAGACAAAGGGAACGAGGGTGTGGCGTAAAGGCGGGGCCCACTGCATATCTGTGAGAATGTGAGTCAGGTACCCCCATGCACAGCGGCACAGAGGTTCCCAGAGAAGTGAAAACAAAGTCCCACATGACCCAGAAATTCCACTTCTGGACTTTCATGAGAAGGAAATGAAGCCACCATCTCAAAGGCTTCAGGCGTCCTGACTCACAGTAGCCAGGGTCTGCAAGCCACCTGCGAGCCCGTCCCACCGACAGATGAGCGGATACTCAAGAAGTGACATAGCGGAGTGAAGTGGTGGTTGTGGGTAAGACAGGAGGTGTGTAAGGCACAAACAGACGGAGTTGTCAACAGTCCCAGCGATCAGTGCACGGAACGATGAAACCAGACACAATACAGGGCTGCCATCCCAGTAGCCAGGAGTCTAGAACTTCGGTTCTCTCACCACGAGAAAGAAAGCACGCTGTGTGATGTGACAGAGGTGCTGGTCATTGCTACCTGGGCACCACCTTACAGCACAGACATGTCACAGCAACATGTCATACATCTACAGTCCACACAGGTGCGTATCACATCGATTTGGTTACAAGCCTTGCTGATCACAGACGCACAACGCAGTTTCAGCGTCAAAGGAAGCCCTGTCCCCTGCAGTGACGTGCATGGGGCTGGAGGACGCTGACCTCAGTGATACAGGCAGGCAGAGAAAGAGAAAGAGGTCCTGGGTTCACGTGAGTGCAGAACCTTAGAAGGTGAAATGTGCAAAGACAGTGGAAAAGTGACTTCGAGGAGCAGGGGTTGGAAGCGGAGAGGCGGGGCAGAGCGGCCAGCTTTTGGCTCAAAGACGAGTGACAGGAAAGGGTCCGTACATGGCGGTCAGCCACTTCCCACCACGGCGATGAGCGTGAAATTTGCTTAGAGAGTAAAATGTAACTGTCCTCACCAAAGGAAAACAGGTAAATATACGAAGTGAAGGGTGTGTTCGTTAACCCCATGGGATAGTCGCCTTTCACAATGAATAAATGGGGCAAATCACTGCATTCATTGTACGCTTCAAATATTTCACAATGTTGTTGCCAAATATACTTCAATAAAGCTGGAAAAACCATAGATTTGATATGAGAATTAAATGAGACAATCTATGTAAAGAGCTTAGAGCAGTGCTTGGAATAAATAATACACTGACTGCATTATAGCCATTTCCACCATCATATCATACCATCATCATTATAACTCTCACCACCAACACTGTCATCATCACCATCATCACCAACATCATCATCATCACCACCATCATCACCATCATCATCACCATCATCATCATCACCATCACCACCATCATCATCATCACCACCATCATCACCATCATAATCACCATCATCACCACCACCATCATCATCACCACCATCATCACCATCATCACCACCATCATCACCACCATCATCATCACCATCATCACCATCAACACCATCATCACCATCATCATCACCATCATCACCACCACCATCATCATCACCACCATCATCACCATCATCACCACCATCATCACCACCATCATCATCACCATCAACACCATCATCACCATCATCATCATCACCACCATCACCATCATCATCACCACCATCACCATCAGCACCACCATCATCACCATCATCAACACCATCATCACCATCATCATCATCACCACCATCACCATCATCATCACCATCATCACCATCATCATCATCACCATCATCATCACCATCATAATCACCATCATCATCACCACCACCATCATCGCCACTATCACCACCATCATCACCTCCACCATCATCACCACCATCACAATCACCATCATCAATACTATTCTTATTCCATCATAACTGTGTAATTATTTGTATCTCTCGAAGCCTCTATTAGCTGTTTTAGAAAATAAACGATCTTACCCAATCATCACAAAGATACTCTTTTTCGCTGGGAGGGTACCCTTATCAGAGTCTCAGTAAAGTCCCTCACATGCTAACAACGACCAGGTATCATGTGTGTGGGGTCACGACCTGCTCTGAGAGTCAATGAAAGGCCATGGAGCCCCATCTCAGGAAAACTGTGTGCTCACACATATGTCACAATGCAGATTCAAGATCACAAGGCCTGAAGTGCACCCGAGTCCCCACATGTCCTGTGACCTCCACCCTTCCCCCTGCTAGGCCTCTGAAGCTGCCCGGCTCGGGGGGGCCACCACATCTGTGGGCGTGGTCCACACCTGATGAAGGTCTGCGTCAGACCCACTCAGGCCCAGCTCTGCTTCCTGCCGCCCTGTGTCCTCAGGCAGGCCAGCACCCCTGTGCATCTCAGCCGCCCCTTCTGATGGCTGAGGAGTAAATACGCTCACAGACAACGCCGACAGACCAGCACCTGGGAATCAGGGCCGTGTCATGACTCTCAACTTCCGCGGCCGTCTAACTGCGCCTCCCCGCCTTAGAGAAGGAGCACCTGACGGGGGAGAAGCATCCAGAGAACGGAGCCCACAGCAGAGGACCTCAGCGAGTCACCAGGGAAGGGGCAGGGTGCAGAGACGTCATCACTGAGCACGCAGTGATGTGGCGGCAGCAGACCAGGAGGGCGGGAAAGGCCACGCTGCCAACGCTGGCCCCCATCTCTGAAGTCACCGGCAGCACTGGGGCTGGAGTAACATCACCTGGAAGACGGGAAGCGTGGACACCCAGGCCGAACAGGACAGCCACGGGGTCAGCGTGTCTGATCATAGCAGCCCCCACGGATCCACGGCAACTGGGCTCTGTCCGGTCTGGTGTCAAGTGTGGTCCCGGGAAGGCCCGCAGGTGGGGTCCACACGGCCGCCCGCAGGTGCGAGGACAAAGCCCATGTATTACAGGCTGTTGAAAATGCCTCCCAAGCAGCCACCTGTGAGGGGACATCAGAGGCCCAGGAACCCCCTAGCGATGGGTCCTTTTGGGGCTCAAGCCCTCCCCTCCAGAGTCAAGTCAAGGGGTGCAAGGAGACCGGTCAGCACGGAGAAGCCAGGGGCCCAGGGTCCTGGCTACTGTGTCCAGCAGTACAGGCCAGCACAGGCCGGGATCTGTGACCTCACCTGAGTCCCAACCCGCCCTGTGCAGAGCGCCCTCATTGCACACCTCCTGTGTGCAGGGCATGGTGACATGGCCCATGTCCAGACTGGCCTGCTCTTGAAGCTCAGACCTGCCCCAAGGGTGTGGGAACAATCTCTGCATCTGCCTAGTGTTTCTAATAAAAATAAACACTGTAAGCCTGCACCCAGGTGGCCGCAGAGCCCTGGTGTCCACCCTAAGAACAAAATATCCCATCCTGCTGACCAGATGCCTCCCCGTGTCCTCTGTCCACTCATCTGGTCTGTGTGCCATGCAGCATATATTTTTCTTTTTTTTGAAGTGCTTTCTCAGTGCGGCCTGGAGTTGCATTTCTCTCCTGCCCCAGCTGGAGGAAATCTCCCGGTCGTTCTCCTGCCGAATCTAAGAGTCATTGTCAACTGTGGGCACATTTTCAGGGAGAATTGATTAGTACCTGGTAAAGAGATTTTAGTGAAGAAATAACACTTTAGAAAAGCCAAGTTCTGACTCTGACAGCAAGGGAAATAAAACCAAAGATAAATGTCTACATCAAATTACAAAGCTTTTGTACAGCAAAAGAATCATCAACACGAAAAGATGTCCCACAGACTGGGAGAAGATATTTGGACATTAGATACCCTGCAAGGTGCTAACCTCCCAGACACGCAAAGAAATCATAAAGCTCGATAACAAACATAAAAACAGGCATACAATCTGCATAGACAATTCTCCAAGTGACACACACCGATGGCCTACAGGCACATGAAAAGATGTCCCTCCTCCTGTATTAGGGAACTGCAGCTCAAAACGACATCTACCCTCACACCTGTGAGAATGGCCATTATCCAAAAGCTGGAAACAATAACTGCCGATGAAGGTGTGGGGAAAAGGACGCTCTTACACACCATTGATTGGTTGGTAAAAGTGTAAACTGGTGCCCCCATTATGCAAAGCAATCAGGAAATTCCTCACAAAATTAAAAATATAAATTTGATAAACTCCAGTTATCCCAAGTCTAAGTTTTTACTTTAAAAACACATCAATACTAATTGGAAGAGATATTTGCACCCCAGTGTTTTTTCAGCATTATTTCCAGCAGCTGGACACAGCTAAGTGCCCATCAACAGATGCGTGGATAAAGCTTTGGTCTACGCACATGACGGAGTATTATGCAGCTAGGAAAAAGGTGAGATCCTGACATTTACATCAACATGGGTGGACTTACAGAGAATTACACCTTGTGACGTCAGCCAGAAGGTGGAAGACAGACCACTCACATGTGGTGCATAGAGAGACCAAATGAATCGAATCAAAACAAAGTAGAATTACAGTCTATAAGACCAAATTAGTGTTTACCAGAAGCAAAGATGATGGGGGTGGGCAAACAGGGCAAAAGGAATCAATTGTGTGGTAAATTATAGGATGGAGCTGTTAGTGGGAACGCACGCAGTTTATACAAATGCTGCTTTATGATGATACTCACCCTAAACCTCAGAGAAGTTGGGAGACCAGAATACACTAGAAAAGACACATTTAACAGAAAACTGCTGACTCAGGATTCTACACACCCCCAAAAACAGTTTTCAGAATGAGCGTTAAATAAAGGTATTTTCTGATACATGAACATGGAGAGACTAACCCAACCCCACTCAACATCAGCCTTCAGGAAAGTGGCATCAGATGGAAGCAAACCTTCAGGGGAGGATATGGGGAAATTACAGTTACTTATCTCTTTACCAGCCCCATTCTCTGGAATCTTCCTTCTTACAAAGCTGTGCAGAAAAGCAGCAAAGTCAGTCCAACGTGAGTAGATGGATTAAAATAGCTCATGTCAGAGCAGAAATCAGCATAATTTTTAAAGGGCAGAGAACAGAAGAAAATCAACAAACTCAAAATCTGCTTTTCTGAAAACAGAAGTAAAATTGAAAACAGCTAGAATAACCAAAAAAACATAAATCACCTAGAGTGGGTATAAAGGGTTTTATCCAACAAACCCTGTGGGTACTTCAAGGATAACAGGAGATTTATGAATAACATTAAACCAATGAAACTTGGCCAGTTTGATGGGGAAAAAAACTGAAAAACAAAACTTATCAGGACTGACAAGAAGAAATAGAAAAGCTAAAGCGTCTTACTTTCTGCCAAGGAATTTGTGATGAAATATCATCCCTGAAGAACTTGGGGAGATAGACAGATTCACTGGTAAATTCTATCAAAGATACAGAGAAAACATAATATGAATTTTGCAGCAAAAATGTTTTAATAACCAAGGAAAACAATCATTTCCAGCAAATGTTATGAGGCCACAATAACTTTGACACCAAAAGCTGGTCGTAGAAGATGAGAAGGCACAGCTGAGCATCCCTCATAAATAAGGGCAGAAATATCGTCAAGAAAACATTGAACATGCAGATTGAATATGTCAGCATGTGTAAGAAGACATCATACTTAGTATATACAACACGTGTAACACACACACACACATATGCACATAAAAAGTCAAAGGTCATGATCACGGGAAGCTTATGCCAGGAAGTCCTTGTTCCACTTTCAAAAGTCAGTCAGCATGACTGACCACAGTAAAAGCAAGAGGAAAACGCATCATCTCCATGAACAGAGGAAACGCCGGTGACAGTGGTTTCCAGCCTGCGGACAGACGCCTCTAAAAGGAGGAGCAGGAGGCACCTGCCCGGGGTGGTGACGGCCGCATCAGAGCTCCTGGTGACATACCGAAGCCTTCGACCACAGACGAGAGAAAGGAGAAGATACTCTTTCTGCCCACTTCCATCCAGGCTGCGGAGCGGCCGGGCTAGAAGGAAAGAGTGAAATGCTTACACCTGGATGAGGAGAGCAGTGCCACAGGGCTGACATTTTCTGACTTGAGGACTGACGATCAGCACGAAAGAAATCAGGACCATGTGACGTTGGTGCAGGAGGTAACAGAAATGAAGAGACCAGTGGACAGAAGAAAGTCCAGGAACTGACCTAACCATGGCAGCTGATTTATCCCCGACTGGTGCCACGCGAGGTTCTGAAGGGACTGGGTGTCCGCACAGCATCCTGTAAGGAGCACCTGTGCGTCCTGCTTTCGTCAGACAGAAAAACCATCTCAGCGACAGACTCCAGCCACAAGCTTCCCGGGAGAAGCCACGCGAGAGCGTTACAGCATCATGGGCCATGAAGACAAATGGGACAAAACCATAAACAAAACGCTGAACAGAACCTGCCAACAGTCGACACGTCATACGGTAAAAGTTACTTATAGTTGACAAACCTTCTCAACGTATAAACAGAATAAAAATAACAGCCTTCAGAGCAGGAGACAATACTGAGAGTCATTTATTTGATAAAGGACTAGCATCTGAAACATGAAAAATTCATTCATCGAAAAGAAAACACCCCCCAAAGCAAAGCAGCGGGACACTTCGTGAAGGTAGACAAGTGGCTGATGCACAGATTAAAACAGGTCCCATCAAGAGCCAGACGAGAGTGGACGCTGCGGACCTCACGGGAAACTGTTTCTTACCCACTGGTCAGACAAAGAAAGCGCCTGACGGTTCCAAGCCTGACAGGGGTGTGAGCAAGCAGACCTCTCAGGCCCTGCTGGTGGGCGTCCAGTGACCCCACACAGGCACGTCACACGTCCACTGTGACCGGGACTGCTCTGCAGCGGCCGCCCATACAATGGCCCCAAGGCCACTGTTTCCTGCTCTTCAGGCCGGAGGACTGTCCTCCCCTTGAGATGAGCTTCTAGCCATACAGAGTGCATGTCACCCCTGTGATTAGACATAAAGGTTGTCACCTGAGGAACAGTCTCTTCCCTGCTCAGCTCACCCGCACAGATAAATCAGCTGACAGCCTGAAGGCCATCAGGGCAGGGACGGACACAGGCCTCCAGCCCACGCCCACCGGGGACAGAGCCCTGGGGTCACCAGCCCAGCAGGAACGGAACCCCAGGGACAAGCACTGGGCCTTGGAAGCAGATCCTCCGAGTAACTTAGGTAAGAATTTCCACAGCCCCATTATCCACATTATCGAGCCGGGATGTGGAAGCAGGAGGCTGAATAAACAGGTTACAGGGCATCCTGCAATGACGCCACTCAGTTGATGGCACCTTGGTTACTTCGTGGTGGAATCACTAAAAGGATACAGAAGACACAGATGGATCCTTGAGGAGCCTGCATTTAGGCAAAGGGCTCAGGACAAGGGTCTCGGGCTCAGACTCCACCTCCCACGACTCTGGCGGCTGCCCAGGACCTTAATGATCCCCGTTCTCACACCAGCACCAGGGATCACGAAAGTGTCATGGAGCCAGCATGTCTCCGCATGCTGGGGCAGGGTCCCCGGGAGCGTCGGACAGGACTTCAGGGCCGGTCAGAGCCCTGCGGCCCACCTGTCCCGACGCCACAGAGCCAGGCACCCGCGTAGGTTCCATCAGCAGCAGTCGGCAGAGCCGAAAGGCAAGCCGTCCTGCCCCCAAACCGCACACACTGCAGGTTTGCGAAACATTCATCTCCAGTCACTGCGCTTCCGAGGTCTGGCCAAGCGATAATGGCAGACCCCTGGCGTTTCAAAGACGCAGCTGACGCGGCCAGCCCAGCTGACAGCGACACATGGACGACGTGAGCGGTGACAAGGAACAGCCCGCTGCTCTATGGGCAGTAATGAATCTCGAAACCAGACACAAAGGGCTCTACCATAAGCTTTCCTTCAGAGAAAGCTCTAGAACCATCAGACTAAACCAGAGCGAGAGGAGGTCAGATGCGAGCCGTGTTTCCGAGGAGAAAGGTTTGCTGCCAGGCCAGCTGCGGCAGGCGGGTGAACCGGGAGCCGTGGACAGAGCAGGAAGGGCTCCTGCAAGGAGGTAAGAGGACCTGGGACCCTGCCTGGCTGGAGACCGGGCCCTTCTCCCAGCCTGCCCGCGGCCTTCGCCCCGTGCGCTGGGCGAGTCTCCTCAGAAGTGGAGTATCCAGACCTGCCACGTTTCAAAGGCCCCCGTGAAGTTCAACAAGCTGTGAAAAGATGCAGCTCAGACAAACGGGTCTCTGAACAGCGTCTGTATACACTGCCCGTGAGCCGGTCAGGCCTCCTCCTGGGACGCGGTGCTGCGGGAAGGGTCATCTCCACTGTGTCAGGCGGCGGGCAGCCTGCGGACCACAACCCGAGCCTCAGGGCGAGCCCCTCTGCCGGCACGGGTGCCCTCGAATGACCACGGGGCGGGAGACGGCCTTCTGAGGGCACCGCCTTCCTCCCCACAGCCGTCACGAGGCTGCTCCCCATCTGGGGCTGGGAGCCTGGCCCTCGAGGGGCTGCTGAGTGGTGCGTCCGCCCAGCCCGCCCGTCCAGCGCCAGCCTCGCAGCAAGGACCTGGCCGCCCAGGCTGCCGTCCACTCTGAGCGCCGTCCAGCAGAGACACAGGCCGTCCTCTTTGAATGCAGGGTGGTGGATTTTTGAAAGGCCCTTAGTCACATTTGGAGTCTTTAAAAAAAAAGCCAGACTTCCCAAAATGTTGGCATTGGAGTCACTCCCCTCAATTTAAAACGGGGTCAGGAGAGAGCCCACCCCTCGGCGGTGGGCCTCTCCCGGGGGCCCCGCGGCTCCCCTCTGTCTGGGGGCTGGAGAAACAGCAGGACCTAAAGGGTCCCGCAGGACCTGACCATTTAAATCCTCCAGTGCTGTAGAAATAGGTTCTCGGGGCCAAACCTTCACTGCCCACAAAGGAGAATCAGACTCAGAAAACACACGCGCCAGCCCAGGGGAGACCCAGTCAAACATCCAGAGGCAGCTGACAGCCGAAAGGGGCTCTCCGTGGATTTGGGGTCTGCCAACGCACCTGCCTTGCTGCTGGCGCTCCGGCCTCCCAATGAGCCCGACTTGGCGCAGCAAACCCCAGGGACCTTCTGAGGCCCCCACAGTGGAGCAGCTGCTCCTCCCTCCGGCTGGGCCCAGCTCACCCCTTCCTGCCTTTCCCGCCCGCTTCCTCCTGCCTCCCCCAGCAGCCACGGCTCCCCGGTGACTCCATTCTGATTGTACCGACGGGAGGAAGCTCTCAGAGAAAGTGCTGTCTTAAAAAAGAACCAGGCACTGCCCAGCTGGATCTGTTTTGACCTGGAGTTCTCCCGTTCCCCAGGGCTGCGTGTCCCCGGCACCATGACCAAGCCGTCACCTCCAGTCAAGACCTCATCCATCCATACGTTTTATTGGCGTGACCCCGTTCCCAAGCCCCGGAAAGTCGGCCGCGTCGGGGCGTGGGGAGAACGGGAAGGCAGGCCCGCTCCCTGACTCAGCTGCCCATCGGCCTTCATGCGTGTACCTCCTCATCCAGGAGGACTCTGTCCGGCGCATATTCAAGCCGGTGACCAGGCACAAAGGCTAGACTTAGGGAAGAAGGCCCCTGGGAAAAGGGAAAACCCAGACTCCATGACTAGATGCCTAATGCAGAGTCAGTCCTCCGCACCACGCCCGAGGGGCGCGTGTCCTCACACTCCTGGCCGCGGGTGAGTCCTCAACGGTAAGGGGGAAGGATGGAGGAGGGCGGCTGCCTAACGCTGCTCTCACATCCACCTCGCGTCTGCGGAGACCAGGGTTCGGGGAGACAAGCGCCCCCGTAATGCTGCACGTGGCCTCGTTACTCAGCAAGCAGGCCGCTCCAGACAGCTGAGAGCAGGACAGGAGCTTCGAGCCTGTACCTACTGCTGTGGCCCCGGAACAAGTGCCCCGACCTGGGGACTCGAGTCCAGGCGTCTGCTGTCCGTCTCACCGCGTGAGCCCCGTGTCGGAGGCCGCGCTCCCTCCGCTTCCCGCCTCTCCAGCTTCCATGGGCCCGGCGTCCCTTGGCCTGTGGTGGTGTCAACCCACCCTGCTTCATGGTCACACCGCCCGGGACTGTCCCTCTGCCCTCTCTCAGAGGGGGGCTGTGGAAAAGCCACCCAGACATTCCAGGATGATCCCAAAACCCTCGATCACATCCGCAAGGAATTCTTCAAACAGTCTGGCACGTAGAGGTTCCAGGAATTAGGATGTGGACATATCTTGGGGGGCAATTTTCAGCCTCCCACCATTAATTCAGGGACAGTCACCTAGATGACTGGCCTAAACAGTCACACTGCCCCTGCTGTCCCCTCAGGGTGGAGGCAAGTCCTTCCTGGTTGACTACTGTCCTTGAAGGTAGCTTTCTGAAGTTAGTTCAATAATAATAATACAAATAATAATTCATTATCATTATTATTTGCAGGAATGGTGTGAGGGAGGAGAAAGAAGAGGGCTCCTTCCTCCAGGCTGGCTTTATAAGCTGAAGTCAGGAGAAGTCAGACGCTCAGTCAGGGACAGACAACCAGTGAGTCACAACTGCTGTGAGGTCGGGTCCCCATGGACACTGTCCTCACGTCTGAGACAAGAGGCCTAGTCACTGGGCAAAACCAGAAACTCACAGCGGGGGCCCTGAGCCAGGTGTTGACTCAGTGACACACGACGGGTCCACTTTTCATGGCCAGTGTGTCTCCACAGAGGGTCACCCTACTCTGCAGCCAGGCTCCTCCCTGGCGGTCAAGTAAGAAGGCCGACAGGGCACCCACACAGTCTTTCCCGGGTCACCTATCGGTGCCTGGCTGCACAGGGCAGGAGGGAGGACCCGCTGTCCAGTGGTCTGGGCCCTGACACGTCCCCATCATGAGAACTGTGAGAGGACGTGGGAAGGTCTCCAAAGCCGACATCGCCCAGACTGGCAGCCCTGCATTAACGCATGAGCTTGCGGTGCCGCTCCCATCGTGGGCTACAAAACCATACGGCTGGTTCGCTCAGCCCCGTGGGACAGAAAGGACGTGGAGTCTGCAAACAGGTCTCTCCCGTGTCTCCCCAGGGTCACCTGAGACTGGCTGCCGTACGGAGCGTCTGACAGACCTCACCTGCTCTCTACACTCCTCGGGAGACGACGCCTGGAAAGCGTGCCCCCAGCCACGTCAGCGCCCCTCCGCCAGCAGTCCCGCCCGGCTCTGCCACGTGAGGCCCCCTCTCACCAGCAGGTCCCATCACCAGGTGCGGCGTCAATGACATAATCTTTCACTGGCCTCCCTGCTCCAGGCTCAGCCCATCTTGCGTTTCCTAAGGTCCTAGCCCAGTGTCGTCACCCCAGCCCGTGAGGGCCCGTCCACGCCAGGCTCGGCTCTGCAGTGTCTCCACCTGCCAGGACCCCTCGGCACCAGCACCGTGACTGAGAAACGCTCCCGCTGCTGACGCACATTCATTTTCATCGCAGCCCCAATCCCAGGGTGCCCGTGATGACGTGTCCTGCACCAACTCCCCTGAAATATTTTCTCAAGTGAGAGGACAGTGAGTGGCTACTCGAGTCAGCAAGCTGGGGTTTCAGATGGTGCCTGGCCCCACGCCTGCTCCTCAGATGACACGGTCGCGAGTCACTGCCGAGTCTGGGCTTTGGTGTGGCTGTGCGTTCCCCGTTTGCGAGTTTACTCACGGGTGGAACAATCTTTCCCTTTCTTTTTTCCAACGTCCTCTCGGACGACAGCTAGATGACCTGTCACGTCACTTTAAGGCGAGTAAAGGGCAGCTCGCGGAGCTGTCAGGGCATGTCACCCCGGGTAGCTCTGGCTGAGCCTCAGCCTGCGTTCCGGGAGGTGTGGACACGCCCCGCAAGGGGCGCATGGCTGACCGGCCTCCCGGCCACACTGAGGGGTCACTCGGCTGTGCCAAGGAAACAGCAGAGGGAGGGGAGCTGGCGACGCAGCCGTGGGTCTCTCTTCGCTGTGTCGGGGTGAGAGACCAAGAATCCCCCAGAGCCTCAGCCGGGCCATTGCTCCTTCACCCACATCCGTGCAAAATACCCGGCACAAACACAGAGCCTGAACTCAGCGACGCTTTACAAAGTGGGACTCTGTGATCAAGGAGACTTGCGACAAGGACACGAGGCTGATGCCACCCATGCGGACCAACGTGACCGGCACCCCTACCAGACAGGACAGAGTCACGGTCATCGCAGAAGAGGCAGGAGAAACCCTGGACAGGATGCGACACCCCTTATGATCCAAAGCCCCAGTGAGGAGGACACAGAAGGAACAAGCCTCAGTGTGATAGACAGGCCCGCGGCCCACATTACGCTTGGGGATGAAGAGCTAAAACCTGTCCCTCCAGGACGAGGAGCAACACGGGGTGTCCGCTCGCACCGCTAACACTCGACACAGTCTGGGGCCCTGCCCGCAGCCCGCAGCCCGCAGTTGAGTCAACCCACACCGGGAAGAAAGAGTGAAACTGGCACCATTTTCTGGTGATCCGATGCTTACAAAGCCCTGAAGGCTTCATTCCAATTTTACGAGAAACAGTAAAGTGGTAGCTACAAAACAGACGCAGAAGAATCGACTGTCTCTATGTGCGAACAACACACAAAGAGAGAAAATACAAGCTTACAAAACACACTTACCACTGCATCAGAAAGACTAAATGTCTAAGATGTCACCCACTCAGGGGCTGGGACACGTGTCATCAAAAGGCCACATTACCTAAAGAAATACACAGATTCAGGGCAATCTGATCAAAATCCCACCAGCAGTTTTCACAAATAGAGTAAAAACTGCTAAAGCTAATGTGACGCTAAAAAACGCACACAAATAACCAAAGCAACCATGAGAAAAAAGAGCCCAGATGGAGGTGTCAACTCCCCGAGCTCCGACGACGCTGCAGAGTGATGGTGACCGAACCGCTGGCCTGGGAACCAGACACGCACAGTGGGGATGGAGTTGAGACTGAGATGAGCCTGCAGGCGAGTGGGCGGCTAATGGACGACAAGGAGCCGAGAGCATGCCGTGGACGGTCTTCTCAGCAGTGGTGCTGGGAATACCTGAGCCCCCTGACAGCCCGCATCAGAGTGAACTCAGCGTGCAAAGGCTGCAATGTAAGACTGGAGCCACAAGAAGACCGAAGCCAACGTCTCCGACAGCAGCCCCCAGGTGTCTGTGGGCTCATCTCCAGCAGCAGAGGAAATACGAATAAATAAACGGGATGACCTCAGACTCCAGACAGGACACTGCGAAAGGAAACGTCATTATGACGGAGTGGGAGAAGATATTCGCACATCACATCTGACCAAGGATTAGTGCTCAAAATGTACAAAGAACCCCTAAATCTCAAGAACACAGACAGGCAACTCTTTTTAAAAATGGGCAGAAGATCTGAATAAGCACATTTCCTCAGAAAACACACAGATGACCAACAGGCACGTGAGAGCCGGTTATGGCCTCTTATTGTCAGGAAACTGCTGCCCAAAACCTCAGTGGGACCGCACCTCGTATTGGGAGCGTGGCTGGGGTCAAAGTCAAGAAGCAAGTGCCGGAGAGGACGCGGAGAAAGGGGAGCCCATGTGCACTCGGGCGGGGCTGCAAGCTGGGCAGCCGCACAGGAAAACGGTATGAAGGTAACTGAAAAAATAATGCAAATACCATAGGTTCCAGCGAGTCCCCTTCTGGGTATTTATCTGAAGAATATTAAAGCACAAATTCAAAACACATGTGCACCTCTACGATCACTGAAGCATTATTTTAAACAGCCAAGATTTGGGAGTCACCTAAGTGCCCACGGACAGATGAGTAAGACACGAGAGACACACAGCGGAATACTATGCAGCCGTGAAAAATAAACCCTTCTGTGAGCAGCAACGTGGTTGGACCTTGAGGGCATTGTGCTAAGTGCAATGATCCAGAGACAAGTAATGTATGGTTTCACCCATATGTGGAAGATAAATAAACAAAGAAAACACCAAGTATTGGATTTTCAGAACACATCATAGTGACCAGAGGGAAGGGGAGGGTGGGCGAGCGGGGTCAGAGAGGCTAGACTCCTGGTGGGGTCATAATATGCTATATACAGGTGGATTATAATGCCATACACCTGGAATTTGTATAATATTACATGTCGCTGTTACTTCAATAAAAAATATTAGCTGCAAATTCCACAGTTATTATTTTTTTAAAGAGATAAAGGGAGGGAGAGAGGCAGGGAGGGATGAAGAGAGGGAGGTAAGGAAAAGGCAGAGGGGGAAGAAACACCTTTCTTTATTTAGTTGTTCACTTTCTCAGTTTTCATCTTGGCCCTGGGTCACAAACCAGGCCCCTGACAGCATGTGGTCCGCACCCCAGTACCCAGCCGCCTGAGCCACAGGGCACCCCCAGGTTTCATTATTTAACAACATAATAAAACAAGACGTTTCCTGCCTGGTCTTTCGCAGAACACTCTCGCTTTATGGAAGCAGAGTGTCTATCTAAGAGGAAAAATAAAATTCACTTTCTAAAAGAACTGCTTATTTTCTTAATAATGGAGAGACGAGTCTATTTCCCTTGCCAGTGGTAATGTTCTCAGGACTTGAAAAGGGGTTCATTTTGCAGCTGGCGTGCCTGTAAAGTCTCTCTTGAACATCAAAACTGAGACAGCACTTTGTTCCCCCAAAACTGTGTCTGTGGAGCGGGCGAGCGGGGAGCGGCACCGAGGCCACATGCTCAGACGTGCAGTTCCAGCAAACTCAGTCACACGTGGTCACCAGACACACTTCAGACGGCGGAGACGGTGGGTCCCCCGGCTGCTGACACATCCCGCCTCACTGCCCACAGGGGCCTCGCAGCCGGCCCGCCTGCCCCCCGGGACCCTGGGCTCCAGCTCTGTCCCTCCTCCACCCACGCTCACCGTCACCCTGAGTGTCACGGTCACCCTTCCCGCGCTCTTGGACTGTTTGATCGCATTCGACCCCATTCCTAAAGTGACCTGGCTTTGTTTCGACGGTTCTGAACTGAAGACAAGGGAGCGGGAAGCAGGATCCCACACCCGGGGAGGCTGGAGGCCTTGACGCCAGGCAGCGAGCGAGGACGTGTGAGGAGAGGGGGTGGTGGCCGCGCGTGTGGACTGAGAAGGGTGACCAGAAGGGAGTCAGACTCGTCACCAGTCAGAAGACTCGCCCACAGCCGGCAGCCCGGTTCAGGGAAAGGCCAGAGGAAGGACTCAGAAGCCGGCGGCTCTGCGAGCCCAGGGGACCCGGGAAGGCCCAGTGGGGACGTGGGGAAAACCACCTATAGTCCGTCCTCCATCATCTCACATCCTGATGGTGACAGAGGGCTTAGCAAGGAGATCGGGGGACCGTGTGCCGATGTCGAGAGGGGCCACTGCCTGTTTCCCAAAGTGGCATCAGTGTGGGGGCTGATCCGCCGGGACCCACCCCGATTAGCGCTCTGCAGAAAGTCTCTCACCTTTGAGCAAAGAACCCACCCCCACGAGGCCTCTCTGACATCTTCAGACCAAGCCTTAGGTGCAGCGGACATACTCAGTCATGAGTCTGATGGTTTAAATCAATGAGGAGCCACCAGGGGAGACTGAGGCTTGGGCGCCGGAGATGCTGGTATCGGACCATGCGGAGCCCCAGGGCCCGGGGCCGGGGTGAGAAACCTGAATAAGCCAAGATGCTTCTTCTTTTCTTCCCTCCTTCCCTCCCTTCACTCCCTCCTTCCTACTCCTTCTTTTATGGGTTTAAAAATATGTGTAGACTTTCTGGCTTAGAACTAAATACAACATGTGTAGACTGACAATATCAATCGCACAAAAGATGAGGGAAGTAAATGGGCTAAAATGGTGTTAAGATCTTGGTCTCACTCGGGAAGGGGTGAAAGTGTCCATCTAGGCGGCTTTAATCCTTCCAGGGATGGCAGGGAGAGTTCCAGGAAAACCACCCACAGAAAAATTCAATAATGTCTAATTAAAAAGGTAATTGGAAAAAACGGAATAACGAAAATAACAGATTAATCCAAACAGGAAGAAATGGAAAACAAATAACAATATCATACAATTAAATCCAACTACCTCAGGAATTAAACATAAACTGACTAAATATGCCCATTAAAAGACACTGGTTGTCAAACTGGATTTAAAAAGTAGATCTAAGTATATGCTGTTTACAAGAGATGCGACACAGAAGGACATAGAAAGCTTGTCACAGAGGGTGCATGAAACACTATCTTCAAAATAATACAAACTTAAATACAAAATGAGACAAACTTTTAGACAAAGTACAAGACACAAGTCCGCGATCACAGTTGAAAGCGTTAGCACGTTTTCCTCAGCAGCTGATAAAAAATCACTGCAGGCGCCGAGGTGAGAGCCAACGGCCCGAGAGTGGTAATCAGCTGGCATGGACACTGGGGCCTGGCGCTGCAAAACGACACGGTTTCCGGGACTGGGCCCGATCGGCATTGGAAAGGCTGTCTGAGGCCAGGGCTGCCCGGTGGCCATGTCCTCCCTGGGCCTCGCGGTCCCCTGCTCGGACCGTGTGTCCAGCACTGGCCCCTCTGCTCCGACAGGCTCTCGGCTGCTCATTCGCCCTTCGCCTCACTCCCCCGCCCCGCTCCCGACCCCGCACCAGCCAGGGGAGTGGGCAGAGGGCCGGTGGCCTCTGCGCCCCGCACCGATGGCCTGACAGATGCGGGAGGGAAGTGCTAATGGCAGTGGAGAAACCCGACGACGCTTCGGCCACGGGGTCAGGAGAACAGCACGGGGCCCAAGAGGTGGGCAGATGGACACAGGGTCCCCTGAAGGGACGCAGTATCGCTTAGGGTGCTCCTGCCGGGAACACACACCTGCATCTATGAGGTTCTGCACGAGGAAAAACCCAGAGAGTGAGCACTCTCCTGGGGCGGGAGCGCTGCCTGCCAGCGGTCTGTCATGGAGGGTGATCACGTTTCCTTGAGACAAAATGGGACACTGGGACAGCAAAATGGACGGCGACTCGGGAGGGGAGGAGGCAGAGCAGCTGGGCCGGCAACAAGTCGCTGTATGTGATGCCCATTGGCGATCATCCTAACAGTCTGTGCTCAGCAGAACTTCAAACCACCAGGACTGGCGTGAGGAACTGTGGCACCTCGGGCAAAAACCAAATGCGGTGCCTATAAATCCTGCTCTAAGTGTCCTGCCTGAAACACACATCATTTTAACCAGGACAGTGCCAGAAATGCCC
>RJWH01005816.1:27038-43681 GCA_004363575.1 Solenodon paradoxus
GCCAGAGACGACCCCACAGTGCCAGAGACGACCCCACAGTGCCAGAGATGACCCCACAGGGCCAGAGGCGACCCCACAGTGCCAGAGATAACCTCATAGTAGTGACCTGTAGCTCAACCACAGTGCAGTGTTTGCTCCCTTTGAAGAAACAGGCACATAGGGTAGGGGAGAACCCTCTTTCCATGGCTCCTGCTTCCTCATGTTGGGGACAGGGTGGAAATAGCAGTTACCCCGACAATCAATCCCAATAAGACTGTCTTTAACACTGGGCAAAAGGGGCAGCTGTTTTGGGGGCCCCTTAACCGATGAGGCCCAGGGCAACTCGACTGCCCTTTTCGTCCTGTGTTGTTAAAGACGGCCTTGGTTTATTAAAAAATGGGACAAAATTGACATTTTTATTCCAGTGGTGGGACAATCAGGAATGATGAATAAACAGTACTGTCCCGTTTAAAACTGTACATGTGGCCAGTCTAGTGTTACAAATACAACAGGTAAAGAAAGGCTGAGGGACTGTCCCAGGTGAAACACTAAGGAAGCTCCACAGCCAGACGAGACGTGGTCAGAAAGGGGATCCCGTCCCAGAGGGCAGAGGTGCACTGAGGGTGTCAGTCTGCGACTGGCTCTGGGGCCGACTGACAGCCCTGGGATCCGGAGACATATACCAGCATCGAATTCCCTCAAGACAGCGAGTCCTAACAATGAGGCATCTACAGACACACGAGTGAGGTGCGTCTCATGACCTCTGGGGAGAAGAAGAACCACAGAGAGAAGGAGGCACAGAGAGGAGACGGCGGCCACTGAGGACGCAGCGAGAAGTGCAGTGACGGGGCCTGGCAGACATGGCGAGGGAGCCTCTGTACTGCACATGCCTGCGTGTCTTCTCCGCGTCAGCGCCATCTCCCCGGCTGGCATGCTGTAAAAGCGAGGCTCAGCGCGTGTTCCCTCAGACGTCCGGGCGGGAGACGCCCCCGAGCGGACCCAGCGGCGCCCCCCGACCCCACGCACCAGCCAGCAGGTGCAGGGTTGGAGGTCCCTGCGCCGTCCTGAGACCAGTGTCGGGCTCTCAGCCAGTGGCCGCTGACATGCGACAGCACTCAACCCGCTGTGAAGCAGGTCTCTTCTCCGCCATCACCAGTCTTTCTGCTCCTGTCGAGGAAACAGTCCCTCTTTGGAGGAGATTTGGAGGCGATGTGTCTACATTTGTCAGATGGCTGGTCACCCGGTCGCCCCCTCGCCTGCAGTAGGCGGTGGACAGAGGCTTGTGGCTGTGAGAACTGACCACCTGGCTGTCACATGCATATTGCTGACCTGCACGCCAGTGCAGGAAACTGGTCATGTTCCTACGAATATTGATCTGAAAACTGAAAGCTATTAAAATCAGGCAGGTGAGGGACAGATGACAAGACCTGTCAGAGGCCTCGACCTGCCTGCCCTTTAGAAAACACAGCACCAAACGGAAAATTCGAGCCTGCCCGCCCCATCCCGGGCCCCTCAGACCGGCCCTGCCCTGAGCAGACCCCCCACCCCGATTTCTGCCCCTTCCCGGGCTCAGCTCTTGGAACGAGGACTTTGTCACGGACACGGGGTGGCTACAAAAGAAAGTCGGGGAAACGAAATGTGTATTGTGTTGGAAAACAGAGCCCTGAGCCAGATAAATAAACGTGGCTGGAAGAACAATTCTCCTTCCAGGAATGTCACCTCGGGAAAGGCCACAGTGCACACGTGCTTGGTGATGGTCCCTCCTCATGAACGGGTAACAGCAAAACGCAGCGCCCCTCAGCACCAGGCAGCTAAGATATCATTCTACAACGTGTCATGGTCTATGTTTACCAGTGAAATCCAAGCATTCAAAGCCTCCGTGATGATGGGACAGCAAAGGGGAGACAGACAGCAGCCCGTTCACTCTTCCAGTTTTCATGGCCACAAAACACTCGGGGACACTGCAAGAGAGGCTGGCATGGCCTACGCCTGTGGTCTCTGGACCAGGACGTCGGCGTCCCTGGACACTTGAGAGCGGGGAGAAGGCGGGGCGAGTGCTGTCTAGTCTTCCAGGTTTGGGGTGTCCCTTCCACCCTAAGAACCCCTGGTGTCGCCGACAATGGTGGCACATCCCTTCACAGTCTGGGCTCAGGACGGGGCGCAGAAGTCCCCGAGCCCCTGGGACGTGACAGGGCGAGCTGGGCACCCCGAGGGAAACTCTCCACTCTCGGGGGTCTGCAGGGAAGGGCAGCACTGCCTGGAACCTGGGTGCAAGGGGGATGCCGGGCACCGGTGCATCCACGCTGCTTTGGTTCTTGAGGCCCAGGACGACGGAGCACAGACAGCTCACAGGCAGCGCGATCGCCACTCTGATCGCCAGAGTGAGAGGACGCTGAGCTGCACCTCTGGGCTTTCAGTGATGTGAGTGAATCATTTCCCTGCGACACAAGCCAGTGTGAGATGGTGTTTCGCTACTTGCTGCTTGAAAACCCGTGACGCGCGGCATGGTCCTCAGTTTACAGCACAGATACAGGCGCCTGCGGAAAGTAAGACTAGAGGAAATATGGTCACATATCAATCCCTGCTGTGTCTGGGCAAAGAGGGTAGAAGAGGCCTCTCTTCCCAGTGTAGTTTCCCGCCATTTCTATCGTGAGAGTCACTTGTTTCATCAGGAAGAGGTGGGAGAACTAACAGGGGGAGGGTTTCTGCCAAACACAGTCTTTTGACGAGAGACAGGAGCAGGAAGATGGCAGGAGAGGAGGCAGCGGGAGCCACGGGCAGGCAGATGGTGTCAGGGCCCGAGAGCCCAGAACACGCTGCTGGGAGCCGGTGGCAGCGAAGTGCTGAGGAGACAATTAACACTTAGGTCCTAAATAGTCGCTGAATAGAAATGAACACAGATGGGGCTTAATAGCTAAGAGAGACTTCAGCAGGACAAAGACAGCGGTGAAGAAAAACAGCAAATATTTAGAGACAAGACACGAAATTAGTAACTGCACGCCCTCCCTCCCCGGCTCCAAGTCCAAGCCCAGACCGGAGGCAGCACCTCCCGCGTGCAGCAGCCTCGGCGGACCCGTCTCGCGTGCTCCCTGGGCCTGGACACGAAGCCGTCTCACAGACCACTGATCACCGCACTCCACTGGCCAGGCCACGTCAGCTCAGAGCGGCTGGTCCCTTGCTCAGCAAAGTGGACATGATGAAGTCAAAGGCTGACCTGTCTGACTCCAGAACCCGCCAACCTGCCCACCAGCGGCCCGTCCTGGCCCACGGTGCCTGCAGAGGACACAGAATCCAGTTCCCCGCGCTGCTGCCTCGGCCAACGCCGGCGGAGAGAAGACCATCCGATAACAGCCATCCTTGTAGGAAACAGGTCTCCGCAACTCAGAAGATGGACAGAGAAGACCTGGGCGTGGTGCCTGCCTGGGTGGACGTTCGCGAGACTTGTGTCGGGTTCGGAGTGAACCCCGGGGAGGGGCCACTTCTTCTCATTCACGGACATGGTAACAGTTGCTTAGAAGAGACCTTGAGGATGTCAGCCCTCTGCTCAGACCCTGTGCACTGCCGGGCGCGACGTCCATAAACGCAGCCAGGCCAGGAGCGGCCGGGGAAGAATGTCTGCCCGTTGGGGGAAAGCCACCGCGGAGTGGGCACAGCCGCCCGGCGCTGCTGCCTTCCAAGGAGCCGGGCTGTGGAACATCTTCAAGGCGAGATGCACATGCCTTGGAGCGTCAGGAGACCCCACCCACTCGACAGGGCGTCCGCTGCACCCACTTCGTGTTTCCTTGGCTGCCCCCTCGAACATCCTGGGGGACAGTGCTTGGGGAGGCCGGCCAGCGCCGTGTCCCCGCCACTGCTTCTGGAGGCGACGGACCGACAGTGCCAGCCCCTGGCTGCAGCTGGGTGATGCTTGGACACTAGCCCGGCCACGGTCACTGCAGAGTCCGTGCAGATGGGCCTTCTGCTCCATGCAGAAGGCGCTGGGCAGAGAAGGCCACTCTTTGTCGGGACACCGAAGACATCAGGAGGCTGGGAGCCGGCCGGCTTTAAAGAATGACGCTCATTTGGCAAACAAAAGGCTCCGCGGTGTCCTAGTGCGTGGGGACATCTGTGCCATTGAGGCACTGGGCTCCGAGGCGGTCAGAGCCACGGGGACAGAGGGCCACCCCGCCTTCTCCACTGCACAGTAAACGCGGAGCCCAGAGTCTCATTCCCGAGCGTGCACTCGCCTCTGGGCCCGGCGGCGCAGGGGACACACAAGTGAGGGCTCACCTTCCAGAAGCACTTAGACTCCAGAGAAAGTGTCCCCTCCAGCCCATTAACGCAGAGACCCGCCGAACTGCGCCCCTGCGAGGACATGTCCCGCGCGACTCACTCGCTGCGTCTCTCCGCGTCTGGCGGAAATCCATGTCATCTGCAGCGGCTGTGCCTTCTGCTCACCATCACCCAGAGCAGGCTCTTCTCGCTGCACCTCGGTGCCATTGGCCCTCAGTCTCCTCTACGAAGTCAGAGCGATTCCACAGGACAGCCCTTGAGCAGCGAGCTGTCTCGGTCCCGCTGCGGGTGTGACGCCAGCCGTTCCTCTAACAGGCGGTGATATCGCCCCCAGTTCCCTGACGCTCTGGTTTTCGACACTTCTCAGTGTGACCAACAGTTGTCTCTGAATGCTCCCACCAATGTGGACCGCACGGGGCCACCTGACCCCTGAGAACTCTGAGTGACGGGATTCCAGCCCAAACGGAGGCCGGCGTTTAGTCAGCAGAAAGGACTTCTCAGAAAACAGCCCCTAGCAGGCACCTCTGGGGTGGGCTTGTCACACCCTTGCGGAGCCCGGGGGCGAGAGCAGGCGGCATGGACGGGCGAGGAGAGAACCGGGAGCCATGCTGTGTCAGTACTCCCACCAACAAGCACAGCTCCGTGAACGCTGAGCCGGGATCAGGCCCAGGGGTGCTGGGGGGACACTGCGTGTCATCTGGGCTCTGCCACTCATGTGCCACTTCCTTCTGACTCGTCTGCCTGTGAAAAACAAGTTGCTCCAGGCTTAATCCCTGCACCCCGGCACCATGCGCGTCCCCCACGCGTTCACCATTCATGACAACCCGTGAACATGACAGGGTCCGGTGCAGAGAGGGAGAATGAGGCCCAGAGGGCAGACACGAACCCGGGATCTCGGTTGAGAAAGTGGGGGGCAGCTCTGAGCTGTGTGCAGACTGTGAGCCCCAAGGACACCCGGGAAAGCAGATGCCTCGCCTAATGGGCGTGGGCCCCTTCACCAGGTCAGGAGTGTCTGGGTCAACCCTGCCCCCGGGGACGCTCCCAGCAGATGGACAGTGTGAGTTACGGGCTGCACATGGCCCCACAGTCGAAACTGGAACCCTGTCCCCTCGACGCGTGGTGACAGAGCCGGGCCTGGGAGTGTGACCCTCCACACGGGGCGACATTGCTGGGGCCTGGGGGTGTGACCCTCCACGTGTGGTGACAGAGCCGGGCCTGGGGGTGTGACCCTCTGCGCGTGGTGACAGAGCCAAGCCTGGGGGTGTGACCCTCCGCACATGGTGACAGAGCTGGGGCCTGGGAGGTAAGAAGGCCAATGAGCCATTAGAGTTCTTGGAGTCAGGAGACCTACACCCTCCTCAGGCAGATTCGAAAGAGAAGTCGGTGGCCGGCCTGGAAGAGGGGCCTCACCGGCACCGGACCTGCTGACGCCTGGACGCCTGATCGTGACTACAGCTCCAGACCCCTGCACTCCAGCCCCCCAGCCAACTGCCCGTGTGCGCTGTGGAGCCGCCCACACGGCCCACACGGCACAAACCGTCTCTGCTGCAGGACCTGCCCTTGGCCTCGGACTCGAGCTCTATGCTGAGTCTTCGCCTGCAGCCGGCACCTCCCGCTTCCCGCTTGACAAGCTGTCTCAATCCAAGGAGCCCATTCCTTGAAGCAACAGTAAACCACCCCACCCCACCCACCCCGGACGGAGGCAGATAGATCCTGAGGGGCCTGTGCTCCTCAGTCGGGTCCTCTGGAGGCCCCTGGATAAGACTGTATCCTACGTTTCTATTACAGGAGGCGTCCCGAGTGTCACCCAACAGCACAGCCATGAGTCCCCAGCACGACCGGCGGCCCTGCAGGACCCTGCTCTCAGAAACGCCCTGCCGGCCCAGAGCCAGTCCAGGAGTCCATCAGACGCGGGGCCGCAGGAGCCCGTGTCCCGTAGGCTCTGAGCAAAGACCACCCCCGGTCTGCATTGTGCCACGAGGAGGCTTCCCCACCAACCAGGGAGACACAGAGTCGGTAGAACAAACACCCAAGTTGTTTTCTGGTTCAATCTCCGTCTTGGGAACATTAGCTCTTAAATGCTATCACCTTAGCCCAGAAAAGCTGTCACACTGTCTCCAAGCTCCCCCTCTTCAGCCTAAAACAAAACCAGCCTTGACAAAGCATCAGGAGAAAAACAATTATGCCTGAGAAAGCCCCCAAGGCCCCCATTTCCATTAGAATCAGCTCTGCTGGAAGTGGGCGCAGACTGAAGCCCAGATGGGGCCTCACTTGTCATCAAAGGTACCATTTGGCAGAAGGAAAAGAGAGCAGGAGCCTAATTGAATGAGACCATCCCTCCCCACATGCAGACACAATCAAACAGCCTGGAAAACAGAACAAAGAAAAGCCCTGCTCCTGGGCCAGCCTGGAGCCCTGGAGGCTGCGGCCCGCTGCCCATCAGGTTCAGGGCCACCAGCCAGACGTGTCCACACCGCGACCCGCGGTGCCCAGAACCCGCACCATCCAGCCTGGGTACCGGCACACAGTGACTCCCAAGCCTCCCCATCATTCGCGCATGAAGACCGTGTTGCTTCAATGCTCCCCAAACGCACAACATCAGCTGCGGACCAGGAGGGGCCCCTGTTTGGCAAACATGACGGCGGGGCTCCCAGTGACCTGACCCAGCAGCCGCTTCACCCAACAGCCGGGCGCCCGGTCTTCCCGGCACTCGGAGGAGACGAATGAGGAGGTCACACGGCACATGCCCCCAGAGGCGGAGGCCGGCGATGGCGGGTGGGACACGCGGGGCAGGACAGCTGGGGTTACCTGGCCATGCGCAGGACTCCAGTCCAGCGGGCTGTATCCCCCACCCACTGCCAGCTGGGTGATCGCGGCCCGGGGGTGGGATTCCCGTTTTCTCGCCCACAGAGGAGGGGCTCGCATGCTGCCGGGATGAAGGGGGTCACAAGGAGGAGGGCGCCCGATGGACGCGAAGAGCCGCAGAGCCCCACCTGCGACTCACAAGGAGCGACCCCGTTTGCCAGGCCTGAACTAGCTTGGCCCTAGAGGGGGTTTGCGGCTGGGGACGGAGTGGACGCGGGCTGACCCCGGCCCCTGCTGGACCAGCCCGGGCCGGCTCTCCCCGCTGCGGGCTCAGCGCCACGATACTGCTGATTTCTCCAGAGAACCATCTCGATGGAACTGCAGGGCCCCAGAAAGCTTCCGGCCGGACTGTCAGCCAGGCCGCACCACAGCAATCGACCCTCTCGCCCACTAGAGGCCTCGGCAAATCCCAACGCTGGGCTCGTCGCATCAGTGATGAATGTTAAATGATTTTGTCGGACAGAAAGTCATCCCTGATAGAACAGGGACCAAGAATGGCTCTACGAAGACAAACCCAACACTGGCTTCTAGGCAGCCGCTACCCAGGACCACAGAGTGCAGGATGTCCCCTGCTGAGCGCCGCCTCCAATGCCCGGGACACAGGATGGAGGCGGCAGGAGGCTGGACCGAGCTTTGCACCACCTCTCCCTTGTCCCCTCGGCCCCTCTGCAAGGGAAGCCGGGCAGGGGATACCGGCCCTGCTGAGGCGTGGAAACTGAGGCTCCCTGGGCAAAGTGGCTGGAGCCAAGACGCGTGTCCAGTGAGCGTGGACAGGGGAGTCCAAAGTCCCTGGAGGAAGACGTGGAGGACGGAAAGTGACAAGAGAGTCACTGAAGGTGCTGCCACCAAGAGCAAAAACAGGATCTCAGGTTCTGAGAAAAAGGTTTGGACTGGAGGCTAAACCGCTGTTCCCCGGGCTCTCTCGGAAGAGCTAAGGTTATTGTCATTCTCCTATTGGGGACCCCAGCCACGACCACTGGCTGGCAACTGACCACAGGCGATCTAAGGCCCTTGCAGAGGGATCCCTCCAGCCGTCCGGCAGACAGCAGAATCGCTTCCGGTCAGGAGGGGGGCCTTTCCAGCTCACACAGCAAGTCGGTCAGTGCTGACCCCACCCAGGCCGGGCCCGCGGTTCCGCCTCAGAGGTGCCGGGACCACGGCCACGGCCAGGACCAGGTGCCAGCTGAGGACCCACAGCTGGGATGCCCGGCGGCCCCATGTGCCGCAGCGTGTCCTCGGGCTCAGGAAGCGGTAGCTTCTCTCTCTGATGGACGGTTGGTAAGTGCCCACTAAGTGTGAATAGACCCGCCTCGTGGAATACCCATTTGGGGCGGGAACAGACACAAAGACGTCACGTGAACCCTGAGACCGGCAGTGAGTACTGCAGAGAGACCAGAGCACAGGGGAAAGGTGCCGTCTGTTCCCGAAAGCCCGGGGGTCGGTGGGCCCTGGTGGCTGAGCAGTTACGTCCACAGTCTCTGGCTGGCATCATCCACAAACAGCCCAGGGACCCAGGTCTGCGACCAGGAGGCAGGGGAACAGCCAGGATGAATGACAAAACCCGTAAATACTCCTTCCTCCTCTCTCTCCCTGCCAGCCTGCCCACCTTCATTTCTGCCTGCCTCCTTCCTCTGAAAAATTAAGAAAATAAAGGCCAGGACGGACTCCCACAGGTGAGAAGGGCCCTTTGGGTCAGGTCTTAAAGCAGTGCGTGGCCTGCACCGTGGGTGGAGGGAAACACGTCCTGAACAGGGACGAGAAGCGCCAGTGGGAGGGCAGGGGCGCGGGGGCGGCACCCAGGGTCAGCATGTGGGCTCTGAGTGAGGGGCGCACCACCAGGTCAACACGTTTGACCCAGCTGCCCCTCCAGCATGGCACCGGCCACAGCTGGGTCATGCATGGTCCCAACAGGGCTGACCCCACCCGCCTCTGGCTCTCATCCAACCGGAACGAGAAAGGGCTCCCACCAGTTGACCCGCCCGTGCCCAGGAGGCAGAGATGGCTCTTTGGGGCAGTGCCGCCCACCCTGCATGACCAGGACACAGGGCGGTCGCCTGGAGGCTGCCAATGAGACCGCCTTCATCCGACCCCAGAGTGGGCCCCGTGTGGAGGTCACCGCTGTCCCTGCCACGCCCGCATTGTCCCTGCAGACCAGACAGCGGGGCATCCTGGGCGGAGATGCCGCTCAGCTGCCCCGTCCAGCCTGCCGGCATCAGGCCGAGCGCCCGCAGATGCCTTCCTGCGTGTGTCTGTGAGCAGCAGCCAGGCTGGCCCCTCTGCGCCCCGACCCAGCCGTTGATGGTGAACACGGACTGGGTGGGACACAAGTGTCCCCTGAGAAGCCGGGCCGCCGAGGACACGACCTGATACCACTGATTGGTGGAGGATCAGGGTCACAGGCCGCGCCAGGACCGGGTACCTCCAGTTCCAAACGACTGTCCTCTGCACAGACCCCACATCCCGGAGGGCGGGTGCCAACTCGTGACTTCAGCCACACGACGTATTTTAAAAACAGCTTAAATCGCAACCAGCAGGATGGGGCAATCTGAAAACGTCAGCCACGGGCGCCTGCTAGGCCAGCAGTTCCGTGCAGGCCACACTCAGCAAGGTCCCAGCACGAGACCGGAGCCGGAAAACCAGGATGAACAACTGAACTGGAAAGTCAGCCAGCGAGCAGGGTGGCCTAACAGGCTCACAGCTGCCCGGCAGGTCCAGGGCGGCGAATCCCAGCCACATGAGTGCCGGGCAGGGACAGCATTCCTGGGGCGCTTTCAGCAATGTGGAGTTTGGAAAACATTGTGACTGGCTTTAAAATTATGTACAAAATGAAGCCATGCTTTACTCAACACTGTTTTTAATAATTCAAGTACAGGACGTTTTATGATGAGCATGTCCCCAAAACAAGTTTACAAAAACCAGTGCTGTACTTAGCAGCACACGTGGTGTCTCCAGGGAGGTTTTCCTTCTTCGATATTTAATATCCTGTCGCTGCATCTCCAGGCAGCACACACTTCCCACGGTCTTTCATCCGCGACGCTGTGACATCCCCGCCACCCCCGGGACAGCAGAGCCACCATCCTGTAGGCTCCCTGCAGGTCCCGGTCCACAGGCACCGGCATCTCTCCAACACGTGTCCTGCAGCCTGACTGGGCCCTGAGAAGTGGGATCTGCTGGAATCTCGGCGGGTCAGTGGGTATGTGGCCCATACAAGGTGGCCAACGGCAGAAGGCCTTGCCCTCCATGACCCGCCCGCCCCAGCCGTCACCTGGGAACAAACCTGAGTGGACAGACGCTGCTCTCAGGCTCCACCCCACAACACAGCTGAGTCCCAAACACCCAGGATGAGCGAGCGAGCAGTGAGGTGGCTGCTGTAAGCACCGAACTTCAGGGTGTCTGCAGACACATGTCCCCGTCCCCTCCCCAACGGGCCCTCGTGTGACCCACGTCCAGACAGGCCACCAAGTGAGCGGGCAGGTCTCCATGAAGCACATTGGAGTGTCTCATTCTGTGGCTGCAAGCGCCCATCTGTGAGTCCAGGGGTCGCGCAGGGCAGGGCCCGCATGGGGTAGAGAGGACGCTTCTCAAACAGGTAGAACCAGCTGCACGTGGGGCGGATACTGCCCCCTGTCCGCCATCTCTCCGGTGCCCGCTCTGCAGTGAGCACTGAGCCTTCGCGGCCTTGATGCCAAGTGAAATAAATGACGAAGTGCTGCCTCATTCACACAGCGTGCTCAGCATAAGAGACCCCAGACGGGACGTGCCGCTGAGGAAGGCATCCTCGGGTAAAGAGCTCAGCAAGCCGGGCAGTGGCCTCCTCGTGAGGGCTCTCCTGCTCTGACCCCGACCCTGACTGGGCCAGGCAGTGCTGACCCTTTGGAGGCAGTGGGCAGAGCGGTCCCTCCCACGACAGCAGGCCCAGCGCTGGAAGGTGGACAGCGGGGAGAGCGTGAGGCGAGTCCATTGCGCCCCCCGCCGTGGTGACCCGTCTGTGCCCATGTCAGTTGCACTATGTCCCCGCACGTGGCTCACCAGCCTTCCCGAGATGGCCTGTGTCAGAACTGCTGCTGTCGATGAGGACGGCCTGCAGTGACACGAAGCAGCACAGCCCACCCTCCCTGCTGGGGCTGGGCAGGGACGACACCTGGAGACAGGTCTCCACATAACTGACATTGAGGCAGCGGCCACACCTGGTCTGCCTGGCATCTCCCCTCCCCTCGATGGGCCCAGGGTGACCATTGCCCTCCTAACGGGACCTGCTGACGGGGACGCTCACAGAGCGTTGGTTGGAGGCAGGAGGACAGAGCAGGGAGGATGGAGACACTTGGTTCCCACACACGGGAGACAGGAAGGAGGCTGCAGACACTGTCCCTGGAGGGGTCCCCGGAAAAGAAGTGCAGCGGCAGGTTCCAGCAGGGACAGACAGCAAAGCAGCGGTGAAGGAGACAGGACGGTGCAGAATGAAGCCGAATGATCCATTTCTACCGCCGCCAGCACGCAGGCGCCCCACGGGGAGCGGAGGCACGCAGGCGTGCACGCACATGTCCAGGCACGTGCATGTGTTTCGCGTGTGCGCATACATGTGCATTTAGTGTGCTGTGTCCATGCATGTGCACGCACAGTGTAGTGTGTTTAATGCATCCGTATATGTGTGCACACATGTGTGTCCATGGAGGGCGCGCCAGCCTGACTTGTCGTCACCGAGCCCCTCCCTCCCGTGCCTTCACCCGCCACTGCAGGCACTGAGGCTCCAGCTGACCCCACGCCACCCGCGTCCCTACTTGGCAAGGCAGGCTGTGTCCCTGCAGCAGCAGGAATCAGACCCCAGGAGGCGCCGGGGGGACAGGGTGGGACCCTCCAGTTCCACTGTCCACAGCCAGGTGACATGGGACAGGCAGGCTCCAAGGTGATGCTGTCCGGCTTTGATCAACAACAAACACCCCAGCGGGGAGCTCAGCCCTGAGGCACACCCCCCACTCAGGGTCTTCCGGAGAACCGGCCGGCATGGCCCCAGTCACTGTCCAAGACCCGCAGTGTCCTGGTCTTCGGGGACACGTCCCTGACTCCCTGAAAGGCAGGCTGGGCAATAGGGTGCGGGTCACAGACCAGGCTCTCCCTGAGCAAGTGGGGAGACCCAACAAGGGGCGAGCAGGGCGCGCGTCTGACAGCCTTTGAGCCCAAGCACCTGGCAAAGAGCCTGCTCTTCCTGATGCGCAATGCTCTGCAGATGGCAGGTCTCGGTTTCCGATCTCATCCTGGAGCCAGAAGGCCAGATTCAGCCCAGAGGTGGACAGTGGTCAGTTGGCCCCCGAGTACATCACACCGTCCCCGAAGCCATCCCACTTCCTGCCTGGAAGGGCCAGAAACACCCACTCTTCTTTTTCAGTTACTTGAGAGTAGTTTTCTGTCCCTTGGGATTGAAGGACCCTGAATGACGCATCCCCCAGGGGAAGGTCCCGGGCTCTGTGATTGTCTCGGGTGATGAGGACATGACCTATTCGCGTGCAGTCCGAGAACCTTTCTCCCTCGCCCGTCCGTGCCCAGATGCAGGGCTGCTGACACTGACCGGAAGTGTTCGATCACTGCAGCTGCCAGCTGGTTTAATATCATCCATTGATTTACTTTAGTTTCCCTGAAGGAAGAAGGACGAGACTAATAGCCAATGTTCCCACGAGAGCAACTGCAGAGGTCTCGCCGGGCACAGAAGAATGGGAGCAGAAGAGGAAAAGGGAGAATGATGGGCTATGAAATTGGAAAATAATATGTGCTTTGCCAGGGCTGGGAGAAGGTGGCATTTATCTTGAGCGTCTCACTCCTAGTGGCTGCTGTGACCTCTTCCTACATGCATTCCTCTCCTCGAGGGGCACCTACTCATGTGAGGAAGGTGGGCACTAGCGCTGCTCCTGGCTTCTCACAACTCGGCTCTTTTTCTGTTCTCCTCTCTCCACCCAGGGAGCACCTGCCAGGTGTCTGTTCTGTGCCAGAGTCATTGATTTTATTGTCGTTCCTTCTCAGAAACAACAATATGTGTAATGACAGTTCAGGTCACTAACCCCATCCGTATCTATGAGAGTCTGTGTCCTCCCTGGTAGTGAGCACGTGGAGACTCTTCTGCTGGGCATGGAAGGACATGGGAATGTCTCTGCATCTCCACACCCAGTCCAGTGCCAGTTGGGCTAGGGGTCTAGTCAGCAGTTCATAAATAAATTATATGATCGCCCTTTTCAGAGTCAGAACAGAAACTGTAAGAGGAGTACTACCAGCCTGAGTGACCACAGAGAACTTAGAAGCTTGGTCTTGAATACGTCTTTAACCCAGTCCTCTCCCACAGACACTCCTATTCTACCAGAGTTGCACTCACTTGCGTGTGACTGGCTACAAAATTGGGGGGGGTTATTAATTCATTTATAAACAACATCGCCATAATTACCATCATCACCACCACCACCAGCATCATCATCATCACCATCATCACCATCACCACCAGCATTATCATCACCATCATCACCATCATCATCACCACCATCATCATCACCACCATCATCACCATCATCATCACCATCACCATCACCACCATCACCATCATCATCACCACCATCACCATCATCACCATCACCACCATATCATCATCATCATCACCATAATCACCATCATCATCACCATCACCATCACCACCATCACCATCATCATCACCACCATCACCATCATCACCACCACCACCATATCATCATCATCATCACCATCATCACCATCATCATCACCATCATCACCACTACCATCATCATCACCACCGTATCATCATCATCACCACCATCACCATCACCATCATCATTATCTCCATCATCATTGCTATTCTCATTATCACTTAGACTCACTATATATCAGGCCACATCACTTGTGTTATCTCATTTGATCCACCAATGACTGTATAAGGTATGATCTCATGACTATTAATGATGGATCATTCTGTTTGCTATGAGAGAGCTGAGGCTAAGTTGTAAGATTCTGTAGCTGCAATTGGCCTGTCAGGATGTGAGCTCAAGTCTCGTTGGTTCTCCCTCCTTCCACCAGGTCCTGAACTACCAGCAGGCAGAAACAGAAGGGTCGACATCACACTTGTCAGCACAGGCAACCGCTAATGTCTCTGCTCCTCTGGAACAGCCTGTGTGATGTGGACGAGTCACCCAGCCCCTCCAGGTTCAGTCTCCCGTCATAGAAGTGAGGAGATGAATGAGCGCCTGCACTCTAACCCCTACGCTCAGATCTCTGTGCCCACATGCCACCCTTCCCTTTGGCAGTGGAAAAGCCAGGACAGAAGGAGGACTATCTAAAGTTGCCCCTTCTCTGGAATCCTCAAATGGGATCCTCAGCCTTTTGGTGCAGGAAAACACAGAAACTGAGAGTCGAGAGAACTTTCTCATACACGCCGTTACAAATAACCTCTGAGCATTGTTTACGGAGGCCCTGTACCGAGGTTCCCATCTACTTCTCCGCTGAGCCCTCGGAGCCTGTAGGTTCTGCGTGAGATCACGCACATTTGCAAAGGAAGAAACGGAGGCCAGAGTGGTTAGGTGACCATCGTGAGCTCACACAGCCAGTCCGCATGAAGCTGAACTCAGAATTCGTCCCGCCTTCCTCATAGCACCTCCTAGAGAGCTCCTCCTCCCCTTGACTCCCAGTGCAGACAGGTCTGCACACCCAGGGGACAGGCTCTGCCTGAAGGTGCCACAGGGAAGAGCTTCTACAATGTGCAACCTTCCAGAGACAGAGGCCTGCGGCCAAGTCTGCAGTCCTAGTCCCAGGCAGAGAGAGAAGGGAGAATGAGCTTTCTTCCCACAGTGGTCCGCCCAGAGGGAGGGTCTGTGCCTTCTTGGTGGCATAGCCCCATAGAGCAAAAAGGGGCTGTGAAAAGGAATCTCTAAGGGCTCCCATGGGTGCAATATCACTGTCATTCAGCGACTGGATGGCCAGGTGCATAGTCGTCCTCAGGTGACAAGAGCACCTCCGTCCCAGCACTAGAAACAGAGGCCGGCGTGATGACAGGACCCGTGGCAGCTGCAGGGAAGATGATGGGGGAAGGACCTTGCCTCAAAGACCAGCTCTCTGGTCCTCTTGTCCACGTGGGACCTGTCCACCAGCCTGCCCCATGTCCCTCTGTAGTGTGGTCAGGTCAGACGCTGCTGCTGCTGCTCCTGAGCATTCCGGTCTCTGGCCCCACTGCTCAGGACCCCGTGGCTCCCCGTCTCCTGTGGGCTGGCTTCCCCCTCTCCAGAGAATGTGTGGCTGGAGCCCAGCATGTAAACATGGGCTCCGGACCCGGCCCCTCTGACCCGGTCCTTACCTGCAACGACATGGCGGGGCAGGGGACGGAGCCGTCTGGGGCGCGAGTGGGCGTGCTCGCACGGGTCTGTCTGTAGGTGTGATGTGTAGCGTACGAGGCCAACACTGCCGGGACGGGGTGGAGATGTCTGCGTGGGCACAGGCGAGGCCGTGCCCAGCCCTGAGCTGTGTGTGGCCTCACGACCTCAATGGCAGCTGCGGCTCTGTGCTGACCGCGCGTCCTGTTTCCCCGGCTGCACATCCAGACAACACACGTCCAACTTTCTCGGATTTTCCAGCCAAATGTCCCGAATGGCAGTGGTCAATTAAGGAGCCTAGTGGAATAAAGCCTGGGAAGGAGTCCCTGGCACCGGCGCAGAGGGGCCCGAGGCCGCGGGGTGCAGCTCTATCCTGACTGCTAGGGTCGCCGTTAGAGTCCGAAGCAGCTCTCCCTGTGGTCAGTCGGGACTGAGGTGACAGCTGCTGCTTTAACCAAATCGACGCTGTGCTCAAGGGGATCCAAGACTCCCTGCTTAGGGGAAGCACACCGGGCGTCACGCTAAGAGCCGGACTACCTTTCATTCCGTTTCCTCTGTCACCTGTGAAGAAAGGTCATCGCCCGCACGCTGCAGGCGCTGGACCGAAGCCGGGACAGCTTCTTGTCCAGCGGCCTGCGGCCATCTGGCCGAGCCTGCGCTGGGCTCCTTGGCGCCACAAAGCAGCTTCCAAATCCCATGCGGTTCCCGATCAGGTTAAGAGGCAGGTGCCCAGGCCCACGAAGAAAGTGCCAGCACATCTCATCCCAGCACCTGCACCCGCGTGTGCCCGTGGGAGAACCGGAGAGGGGGTCGGGCCGGCAAACTGGCCCGTGCAGGGCTGTTCTGACAAGTTCCAGGGAGCACTGGGGGCGATTTTCACAGGACACCTGCCCACAGGACCACTGGCCTCAGCCTCTCCACGCGGCCATCCGTGCCAGGCCACAGAAGTCGCCCCCTGGTTGAGTCCGCTCTGCCCCCTTTCTGCAGAGCCGTTCGTCTTACAGCAAAAGGCGGTCAGAATTCCACTGCTCATTTATTGGGGAGCGATTTAGAAGCGGTAATGTTTCATTCATTTCCCGTGTTTTTCATCAAGAGGTTTGATGGTAAGATTTCAAGGTGGCTGCTGAGCACATCCTTGTGGATTAGCAGGAGCCCGCAAATTAACTGAGGGAG
>RJWH01005816.1:43781-67944 GCA_004363575.1 Solenodon paradoxus
GAGAGAGAGAGAGAGAGAGAGAGAGAGAGAGAGAGAGAGAGAGAGAGAGAGAGAGAAGTGGCTGTGTTTGGCGTTGGGATTTGTTGAGGCACAGAACTCGCATTAGCAGGGATGATGGAGGGGGCTGTTTAAGGACTGGGGGGAAAAGAAGACACTGGAGAATTGTTTGTGGGACAGCAGAATAGACCCGGGAGTAGAAAGATCTCTCTGCTCCCACAGACTTAGTTCTTGTCATAACAAGATGGTTGGTTTGAGCGGACTGGGTTTGATAAAACTGGTTCCCCGGGGGAGAGGAGGCACCTGGCCAGGCCAAGGCCAGAAGCGGGGATGTGGCTCCAGGACCAAACCCCACAGCTCTGCTGCCCTACTGTCTATTCTGTGGCCTCTTTCCTGGGGCCCCAGTCCCAGCCAGCCAACGTCAACGCCCCACCTCCCTCGTCCGCCAGGTCCCGGAGGAGCCAGTGTTGGACCTGCACGGGGCCCAGACTGTCAGAGAGCAGTGCCTGGATCTCGCTTCAGCATCCAGCTCCTCGTTTTAAGGGCAGCAGCAGGGTCGGAGGAGGGAGGTACTTGACCGTGCGGTGGGCCCGGGGACTGTGCAGGATGGGAACACGGGAAGGAAGGAAACCACAACGGATTTTGTAGTCACTGTTGAATGAAAACTGAAGATAACAAAGCCACACTGTATCCAATATGCAGGTGGCATCACCCCGCGTGGAGAAGACAGGCCATTTGTTATCTAAAGTACGCGGGGCCCGGGGGTCAGAAGCGGGCCTCCCCCGTGACAGGGTCTTCAGGTGCTGACAGGATGTCACCGAAGTCACCCTGCTGTAAATTGGTCTCCTGGTGCAAGTTTTCCGCAATGAAGCAATGCGGTGGTTTTGGAAACAGCATCCGATCAACGTCAGAGAGGTAGGAATTCACTATCTTCCTCGGCACATAAATCTCGGTGTCATGAGGTGGTTGGTCTTTAAAATGAGCATCGCAACGTGCACAGCGCATCCCGTTACGTTCTTCTTCTAACTGGAGCAGCAGCTCTGTGCGGCGTTGCTTTCACTTTGATAGTCAGTAAAAGTTCAGTGTCAAAATAAACTGAACTTGGACAAGAATTCACAAATGTCAGAGTCCTAGACCAAGGTATTGTAGCAGCACAGCAAAGCAGAGCTTGGTGATATTGGTCTCCCTAAAATATTAATCACCTGCAACGATTTCACCTGCCACAGGAAGAACACCTCACTGAGAGCAAAAAATAGTTGGCTTTTATGTGCAGATTTTATTTCCACTCTCAAGCTTCTGGATGCCCTGTGTGCTGTCTGCTTTATCATGCACACATCTGGTGTGACAGCACCTGGGTGTGATTTTTAGAGGCATGCACGCCCGTCTGAGCTGGGTGCCCACAATATCCACACAGGAGCTGAAAGCCACACGCACCAAGGCTCTGCCAGCCATCCCAGCCAAAGTCCCCACAGCCTGGTTCCAGACGCCAAGTTCCAGCCATGGCAGCAGGCAGATAAGAACCACCCGGCCTTCTGAGTTCCCAGCGTCCAGAGAAAACCCTCGGGTGCCCCTCCATCCCTATGTCGAGTCCAACAGGCCACATGCTTTCTGAAAAACCTCACGAGTTTGCAATTTCGTGCTGAGCTGGTGTCCAGTCGTGTTAATCCTCTCCTTAAACATCAATTTTCTCTCTTGGTCCAAAGCTGACAGTTGCTGCAACATGCCCCACTTTCACTGAGCCCCTCTTACTATGTGTGGAATAAATCTAACAAGAAGACATTTGCCCAGTGGACGTGCGGGCAGCCGTGAAGATAATGAGGTGGATGCACAATTACTGATGGAATGTAGAATTGTGTGTGTATATTGTAAAGCAGTGCATGCACAGGATATGCACAAAATGTGCAGAAACCTCCCCTCCACACACACAAACACACTCCTAATTGAGTTATCTTTCAGTGATGTACTCAGAAGCTATTTATTTTTCTTTTTGCCTATCTGCATTTCTATTACAAGTATGCATCATTTGCATTTTAAAAAGGGGATTTTTTAATTTTAACTTAACTGATGCAAACAGGCCTTTGCTTCCACAGATCAGTCCCTTCTAGAAGTTTCATTCTGACAGTGGGAGAGGCCGCACCCATGCCACAGGAGGGGCTTCTGTTTAGAGAGTACTCTTTGTCCACTGTCACCTTCCAACTGCACACACAGCATCTCCGCCCCTGACATCACCACCTCTCCTTGCTCAATACACCCTGGGGCCTCCCTCTCCTGGCAAACAAGACCCAGCCATCTGCAGAGAGCTCCCATGTGAGGGTCTGTCCAAGCAGCAGCACCTTGTCCCTCCTGGCAGCAGCAGGTTCTGGTCACTGAGCATGATTTATGTCCCTTTCTGCCTCTCTGTCTGCTCTTGTCCCCAGAACAGGCTCTGTGTGTTCTGATCTATAAACTCCCAGCAGTTCTTTGCCACCCAAAGCAGATGATTCCCTGTAGAGAAGCCTACTCTGAGTCCTCAGCAACCCACCCACCCTCCTTCTTCATTTATTCTTTGTAGCTGCCTCCCTGAGGGGCAGCAGACTGTCCAGTCAAGCGGCCTGGCCAGTCAGCCTTGAGCCTCCACAGCATGCACAGGCCGGCACAGGGTCAAGCTCGGCTCCCAGCTGCCACCCAGGGAACGTGCTATCCAGGGGTCTTGGGGTCTCATCCAAGGTTCTGGGGAGTCCAAGAGAAGATTCCTTCAGATCCACACACTCGGAGGACAAAGAAGTCCACACAGCTGGTAGGAAGCAAAAGCTAGCAAGATTATTAGACAGCGCACCCTGTGGGAGGCAGGGTAAGGGTGGGCCACATTACAAGAGGAGAACAGGCCACGATGAGCTCGTGTCAGGTTTTTAAGGTACCTGGTAGCCTGTGTGCCCCTGTCCAGGGGTACCGTAGTGGAAACCTCATTGGAGGACATCAGATGGGCACCACCCATGGCCTGTTGCCTTTTTGATGGAGAACAGCCTGTTCCCGCCCCTGCTTCCCTGACTCACATGCCAGCACCTGAAGGCCCCACCCACACCAGGGCCTGGCAAAGGGAAAATCGGATTACAGCAGTGTTCCCCCGAGACCCAGCAGGCTGGAGAATGGACCCCCCATGGGCTTCAGCAGTCAGGGGTGAGACCTAAGCAGGAGAAAACACCAGCAGCTGCTACAGTTGAAGTTTCTGGCCATGTCAGGGGACACAAAAGCCTCAAGGTCTCCCAGGATCTTCGCCTTCCAATGGCCAGTCAGAAACTGAATCTTTTCCTTCTACCAGGGCGGAGGGGGGAGGGGGGACATGGGGACTGCAATAGTCCTGAAGCCAGCAGTGCAAACTGTCCATGGCCCTGAAGCCAGCAGCGGGAACTGTCCGCGGTCCTGAGACTGGCAGCGAGAGCTGTCCCGTGGTCTTTGAAGCCGGCAGCGAGAGCTGTCCGTGGTCCTGAAGCCGACAGCGGGAGCTGTTCGTGGTCCTGAAACCGGCAGCGGGAGCTGTCCGTGGTTCTGAACCTGCGTGCTCGCAGGGCTGTCCATGGTCTTCAAGCTGTGTGCTTGCGAGGCTGCCTGTGGTCCTGAAGCTGCTCCTCATTCCTCACACCTCCAACCCCTCCAAACCATCCCCTCACTCTTTCCATAAGGAATTACCAGTGCCCTTTGGTAACAGGGTGGTGCTAGGCTCTAGACAAAGAAAAACAATAGTTCTGTCTTCCTGGAAATAGTAGTCTAGTGTGAACAAAGCGACTGCAGAAATGAAAATACACCCCCAATCCTGATCAGGCTATGCAGGGAAACAGAAAGAGGGGACAGCAGAGATTTAAAAAAAAAAAAAAAAAAAAAAAAAGGCCGGGTGGTCAGGAAGGGCCTCCCTGAGAAGATGCGGTTCAAGGCAGGTCTGGGCATAAGAACCAGCAGACAGGCAGGGTAAGCATCTCAGGGATGAGCGTGGGAGTTCACAGAACAGAGGGGAGGCCAGTGTGGGCCCAGGGTGGTGAGGGAGGGAAACCAGTTCCAGGAGATGATCAAGCAGGGTTTTTTTCTAGGATAAACTCCCAGTTCTTCCAATGTGATAGAACATCTTGCTCATGAAACCTTCCCAGAAGGGCCTCCAGATGAATAAGGACTCTGACTTAGATGACCCTGAGGCTTAGTCTTTGGAAAAGTCAACTCTGGAGTTTTCTTTGTGATGATGGAGATCCCTAAGGCCAGAATGAGTTTAGCGATTAAGCCAGAAAGAATGTGAGTAAGGACACTAGATGTGAAAGATACTGTGTGAGGCAGTGAGGCCATCTCAGACCACAAGGCCAGTTGTTGAGGCTGTTTATTTGTGGCTGGATCCCAGTACACAGAATGACCACTGATCACACTGGTTGCTCACTTGTAACTGCTGAATAAGCAAGGAAAATTTGACCGCTCCCCTCCAACGCTGAGCGTGGAAAGCTGCCATGGGCAGTCCACCTGGAGATGGTGCTACAGTTGTTCCCTTGATGGCCGAAGGTCCAGGACATGTCCAGTAATCCAGCTGCCTTCTCCCCACTCAAAGTCACATCTGTGCTGCTGGCTGACAGCTCTCCAAGACTCTCCTGCTTCCCTCCCCATCTTTCTTCTTTTTGTTCCCTTAATGACATACTCAGACATTGAGTCCCATTTGGATTCTGGTTCTTGGAAGATTCAGACTAATGAGAGAGGGAGGACTGGAAACTGAGCTAGACCTGGGAGAGCAGCCCTGAAGCCAAGGAGGAGGGAAGGTAATTACTGACTCCTAAGTGGAAAGAGGAATTAAGAGGAAGATGATGGAGAAACATCTGAAAAGCGTTCCATCTATTCCCTCCTATTTCTATGGAGCAGGACCTACTTTATAGTCCCAGTTTCAAAGCCCTAAAATTCTAGATTTTGCATCTTTAAAAAATTAATTTCTCCTCCATGTGGCCTACAGACACCTGAAAAAATGCTCAATCACTGATCATCAGATCAATATAAATAAAAACCACAATGAGATACCACCTCACACCAGTGAGAATGGCCTACATCTAAAAGACTAGAATCACAGGTGCTGGAGGGTATGGAGAGAAAGGACTATCCTACACTGAGGGTAAGAATGTAAATCGGTGCATCATCTCTGGAAAAGTGTGGAGATTCCTCAACCAAATAAAGGTGGATCTACCATTGGATCCAGTAATCCCACTCCTGGGCATAGACCCAGAGGACACAAAATCTCTAATCAGGAAAAACATCTGCACCCTGTGTTCACACAGCACAGTTCACAGCAGCCAAAACGTGGACACAACCTAAATGTCCATCGGCAGATGATGGACAGAAAAACTGTGGTCTAGATGCTCAATGGGTTCTATGCAGCTACTAGAAAATGCAATTGTGCCCTTTGCAACAATCTGGATGGAAGTAGAAGGAATGATGTTAAGTGAAATAAGTCAGAAAGAAAAAGAAGTGCAGGATGATTTCACTCATATATGGAATATAAAGAAACAAAAGAACAGACAAACCCCAACAAAATTCACAGGACACAGTGGCTCCCAAGTGGGTGGGATGGGGAGAGCAGCAAGAAGAAACTAGGTGGAGGTGAGGGCACTGGGCTCTGGTGGGGTGTGGTGTGAAACACATACAGATGGGGTACAATTCAGTATCCCAAAATGCAGACAACAATATAAATGAGAAATAATAAGGGCAAACAATGGGGTCCTCTAAAGCGCGAATTTCCATAATTCAATGTTTCAGAAGAAGAAGCGCTTTCTCACCCAGCCCCTGAACTGCACCTGGTCAGTAAAAGCACCCATGTGTGGGTGTGTGGATGACACCCAACTGCTGTTCTCTCAGGTCATCGGCTCTGACACATCCTCGATCAGCATGCATTCTCCACACAGCCAATTGGATTCAGTGTGAAAATGGAAATTCAGTGGAGCAAGGGAGGCTCATCTCTGTCCACAGTAAGGACATGACATCAAGGGAGGCAGAGCAGGGATCCCAGCCCGGGGGTTTGGCTTGGAGCCAGGGCTCTTCACCTGCTCCCTGAGGCTGCAAGTCCTTGGCATGAACTCCATCTCTTTCACCAGAAAGTATCTCTCCTCCACTTTCAGATCACATGTGAATTGAGGAACTAATTCCACCACAGCTCCTAGGGTGACCCTGAGGCCCAGCACTGACTCCCTGTGGGAAAGCATGTCACCCAGACAGGGCCACGAGGAACCCTGCTGAATCTTTCTGGAAAAGGGCATTTCCATGTAGGCTGATAAGCTGTCAAGCTGCCCCCCATAAGCGCCCTACTAGAACATCTTTTTCTAGATGGAGCAACTCATTCAAAGCAGGACTAAGAGCTACAGCTCAGCGATTTCATCCGTGCCTTGATCCAGCCATGCCTGAAGCCATCCACTCTGCACTGCACACAGTGACTCCAAGAATGTCCTTTTAAAGACTGAGGTCACTTGAGATGTTTCAGGCAAATGTCAAAACTTTGACCAACTGAATCAATCTGCTTTCAGTAGTGATAGGAGCAAAGGTAGCCCAGAAAGGGAAAACAAAATAACAGTAAATAATTTCTGTGATTTGGAATTAGAATGCCATGTGGCCACATGCAAACTCATATCCTCACGCTTCATTTTTATTTCCCATTTCCACCAAGGAGCAGAGAATGGAACTGAAATTAAGAAAGTGCAAAAGCATTTTCTTTGAGCTTCAAAAACTCAGTGAATCAGGTGCGTCCTGGAGGAGCAGCAGTTGGGTCAATCGCCTCTGAAGGAGCACAGGCCTCAGACCCCTGGGCTTGAGTCCCAAATCTGGGAGAAATGGCTAGTGTCGGCAACTAAATTAAAAATAAAAATGTTGCTTCTCCTCTCTCTCCCTGCCTGTCTACTCACCTCAGTCCTGCCTGTGCCTTTCCTTTAAAAAACAAAACAACAAACTCCGTGAATCACTCTTCCTGGACCTGGCCTCGTGTGCCCCAGAGAGAAGAAAGCTGATTCCACAGGCTTCAGGACTGGGGGGATGGTAGTGGGCCACTGAAGTGAGTCAGGATGAAGGTGTCCCTCTCAGGTTCCCAGAGCAGAGGTGGATGACATTCAAGTGTGCAAGTAAAACCTGCCGTCCCCACCGCACGCCCTGTCCCTCTCTGTTTTCTCCAGACACTTACGCCTGACATGCAGCACATGTCCTGTCTATCTGTTGTGCAGAACAGGACAGGTCCCAGAGCCCGTCTGCCCCAGCCACCCAGCCTAGAACAATGCCTGCACAGAGCAATCCCCCCGAGGCCAGCGCAGTGCTTGCTGACAGGGTGTCTGCTTTGCTGCGACTGGTTCTCATGCACGTGTTACAGCACATCGACATCGTAGCAATGCCATGTGGCGCTCTCCGAGACTGTGTCCGCAGTAAGTCCTGCATCCGGGAACAAAGCAGGATGTGTGTGCAAAGTCATACCCTCTCATGTGCACTGTGGGACCCCAGAGGACGGAGTTGGGGGTCACAGTCCCATCTACTCCCTCGCAACCAGAGCAACGCAGGAGACGCGAGCCCGCGGGAGGGCTGCCTGTCGACCCTCCCACGCCAGCCATGGCGGCCGCTGCGTCTGGACCAAGACGCGTCGTCTGAACCGGGTGTGGAAAAGCGGGATGTGAAGCTGGTGCCCAAGAATGTCAGCATTGCATCTGCGATGAAGCAGGACTGCATGCTGAAATGGCAATATCCGTGAGAGAGCACTACCGATAACAGAGCTTTCTTTATTTTCTCCCGTTTCCCTCGGCTTTCCTCAAATGGGGATGCCAGAATGTGGAAGTGCATCTCGCCGCCCTGCATCTGGTCATGTCTGAAGACTAGGGAATCTGCACCCAGAACCTGCCGCCCTTTCTGCTGTGTAGACGGGCCAAGAGGTGACCGTAAGCCCAAGAGCTGAGGGATGGACTCGAGACCCCGCTGTCCCCGCTCCATCCGCGACGGCACGAGATCCCGTGACGATGAAGGCTTTCCCTCAGCGACACCGCTTTCCAAGCCAGCCACGCAAAGTCTGCACGAGGGGCGCATTTTGGACGCCCAGGTCTCTGGTAGTGGAAGCCCCAGAGGTAGACGCCACGTGCCCAGGGACCCTGTGGGAACTCCCACCCGCAACACTGGACTCCCCTCCATCCCGTGACCAGGCAGCTCCCAGCGCCTCTTTCTCAGGGGTCTTCCTTCACCTTTCATCAAGGTCAAGCATTTTCTCTCCTGGCCTCACAAGCAGAGCCCCCCATTGCCCCTGGCCACTCTTGGTGGCTGTCAGCGCATCTCCCACAGTGGGGTCCGCATCCCTCTGTCCACTCTGATGCTGCCTCAGGGATGGCGCTCGGGAGACAAAAGCTGGAAGGAATGACTGAGTCCACTCGAGTCCAAGTTCTCTCAACGGCGTTTAGGTGATTTCTCAAGGTCTAAGAAGCTGAAGGTGCTGTGGTGCCCCCACACGTGCAGGTTTGGGGGCCCTGGGGCCCCCGCTTATCCAGCCTAGATGCTGGGGCTGGAGGATGGCAGGTTCCAGACCAGGCTGTCAGCATCACCAGGCCCCTCTCAGATCTGTCCACCCAAGGAGCCCGGGGACCTGTGCTCTGCGAGCTCCACATCCTATGCGCATGCGGGCATTGGAGGGAAGTGCAGGCGATGGGGCTGGTGCAGGGGCCGCGTCCTGCCTCTGGGACCACCGTCCACCCAGGACCCTCCTGGCACACATGCACCCACAGGAGCACCTTGTCCCCAGGTCCCCACCAAACAGCAGGTTCATGGAATCAGACGGGCAGAGGCGGGGCCCCGGCTCTTGTTAAAAGGAAAAGAGAGACAAGAGGGCAAACGATGAGGGTATGACGGCCATCCCAGACACAGAAACACTTGAGAGCAGGACATGGAGCAAATAAAGGTACAAGAGACATGGGTGACGCCCAGTGGAAACCAAACCAGGCTCCTAGGCATTTCCGCGGAGCTGTGTGGGTGGAGGTAACCCTCCAGCAGGAATGGCGACCTCCTCGCCCTGGGGGCTGTCCACCAGGCAGCATCGGGGCCGGTGGTTATGGACCTGCTCACAGGGCCTGCGCCAGCATGGACCCCAGACCCGGACCCAGGGAGAGCCAGCGTGCAGCTCATCAGGTTCTCTGTGCAGCGAGGGGAGCACTTTGGGGTGGAAGGAACCTCCCCAGATCCAAACTCCCAGACACCAGCCAAGCGGCCACCTTGCAGGCAGCCCCCCCACCAAGGGCACTTGTCTCCATCCACTGGGTCAGCTGGTCCAGGCCAGGGTGGGGAGGATAGCACACACACTCCAGCCACGATGGGGAGGAGGAGACAGAGGCCACCTCAGAAAGGGGCTGACGAACAGCACAGCCCCCAATAGCGGGGCAAGAACTGGCTTCCTCGGCCACATGCGCATGACAGCGGCCCCAGGCAGAGGTCTGTGCAAGGTCACATGGTCACACCAGGTGACAGACACTGCAGCACTCAGAGGCGTGGCCACGTGGCCGGACACGTGGACAGAGCTTGCAGGTGCTCACTCGGGGAGGTGACTCGGATGTCCGCGCTGCATGGCCTCCCGGCTGCAACGCATCAAGTGGCATTTGCCTCTGGGGAGCCGCGTTTTGTCACATGAATCATGGGTTCTCTCCCGGGAGGCAGTGTGGACCAAACATGGAGGACAGGCTATTCTGCAGACACACAGCGAGGGGGCACAGACAGTCATTACACTCCCGTCTCCTCATGCCTGGGTGACGCCCCGCACGGGTCCAGGTGGGTCAGTCTCTCCCGGGTGCTGTGACCCCTTGTGGATTCCAGACACGGCAGAGAAGGAGGAGCAGGCCTCCCACACGTGTGCGGCTATGTGATAACATCCAGAAATCGATCTGATTTCCTGTAAGAGAGCACTCAGTGTCACGGGTAGAACTTGACCCGAAACAGCAAAGTGGTTTCCAAGTGGGTCCCCACACCCGGGCTCTTGCGGGGTGCCCAGCAGGTGAGAGGAAGCCAGACGTGGGAGGGGACATTCCCATTAGCCAGGGCCCCTCCCCATGTCTGTGTGTGTGCTGGTGCAACATGTGTGTACATGTGTGATGTGTCCTGTGACGTGCATGGACATGTCTGAAGTGTGGGCTGTTGTGTGCATGTGTGTGTGTCTGTGATCATGTGTGGTGTGTCTGTGTGCATGTATGTCCTGTGTGCATGTGTGGTGTGTCTGTGTACATGTGCGCATGACTACACGTGTGGCTGTGTGTCTGCATATGTGCATCCGTCATATAGTCAATCTGAAGCTTGTTGCCAATAATAATTTAAAGTTTGTAAGCATTTGTGAAAACAACGAATATACATCCCGAGGCCACAGGCTTATGTCCTATGTGGCCCAGCGGGGGTGCTCCCCTCTGCCCTGACATCTGCATGAGACTCCTGGGAGGAGGCACGCCGGACGCTGGGCACTGGAAGGCCAAGAGTGCAGGGCCTCACCCCGCAGGGCCTGACCATGTGGAGCAGGGCTGCCCCACCACGTCAGAGGCCCCACAACCCCCCAGGGCACACGGCTCGTGGGCAGGATCAGAAGCAGCACCTTCCGCCTGGGATGGCTGCCCCCGTGCATTCCCGCTCTCCTTCCCGTGTCCACCCATTCCCTCCACTGCTCACCTCCTGTCCTGGGAGGGACCCACCCTGAGCTCTGAAGCAACTGCTCTTTGCTGAGGCTATAAACCACCCCATGTCTGTGTTTTAGGCCAAATCACTGCAGGTCTCCCCAGTCCTGATTCTGGGGGCCATTAGTCACCCTTGCTCTTGTCCACAGTGCTGGACCCCTGCGGCCCTGTCAGGAGCTCCCACCAAGAGACTGGGCCTGGCGCTGGTGCGGGGGAAGATGAAGCTTCCTTCATCCATCTGGTACATGCGGTAGAGGGAGGCAGATGGGAGGACACGGGCAGGAAACGTGAGTTGGAACAGGATGCATCCCAAACCCGGGATCACCTTTCCCTCCGACCTTTCCAGGTCTGACCGGGAAGCGTGCTGGATATAAGAGACACAATTTAATGTACCAAACGCAAAATGCCTTCTTCCCTTAAATCAAAGCAGGCAGGAGTCGGGACATCTGGGCAGATGCTCCCTCATTCTCAGCAAAGGGGCCGCAAGCTGGAAGCCGGAGATGGGGCTGCAGCCCTGCCCCGCACGCTGACGCCCCTACCAGTGCCTGCCTCCCCGGGGCCTTGCATCCACATTTCAAGCCGAGCCTGTTCAGTCCTCATATCTTCTCACAACTCTGCACCACGCAGCAGCAGCTTCCAAAAAGGGGTGCTCCCAACACTGACCCCACAAGACGCCCAAAGCAAGGGCAGCGCAGAGCCCGGGGTTTGGGAGATGCTGCCGGTGGGGTCCTGGAGGCCCAGACAAGCGCATTTTAGGTTCTGCGAAGACCGAAGAAGTCCATGGAAGGGCACTTCCCTCAGGGGAGGAATGCTCATGCCCTGGTGTAGAAAGTCACCTCCAGATGGTGGCAGAAAACGAGGGGATCTGTCCTCTCAGGGTCAAGCTCAGGCACGGACAGGACCTTGCTCCCTGCAGAGCTCGGAGAGCCTGCTCCCTCCTCGGTGTCTGGGCTCCTCCCTGGGCCCAAGGCCCATCGTTCGGTCAGAGTCTAGCCCTTCCCATGGCCTGTGCCCCTGCGTGTCTGCCCCTCTCACAGGGCGTGTGGCCATGCCCAGGCCCAGTGGACAGTCAGGACAGAAGCCCCTGTCCAGGCCCCGACGGCATCTGCAGAATCAGTCCCTTTGCACATCTAGACATCTGACATGGGCATTCACGGAGCATTTGTGGCCTCACCCTGGGGGTCCAGACGTGGGGAGCGTGGCCAGGGGTGCTGCACGCCACAGGAGCCAGGTCCCCAAGAATGAGTCTGCTGAGTGAGGCGCCCATGGGGGACCAGCCAATGGGACGGGGATGCAGGCAGTGCAGGAGGGCTCATCTGCACCCCACAAGCGGTTTCATTTGCATGGAAATGAGCCACGTGGAACTTCAGCTTTTCAAACAGTCCAGAGAGGGGAGAGAAAACAGAAGGGACTTCATAATCATTTCACAGAAGACAGAGCATCTTCCACCAGAGAACAGCTCACCACCTCAGAAGGAAGTATGTCCCCAACACGGACTCGCCGGCACGGAACGCCGCACCGGCCCCACACCGGCCTGCAGTGGACAGCGGGGCCACGACGGGGAGGAGCGCCAGGAGGGCTGCGGACTGCAGGGCGAGGGAACAGCCGGCTTGTAGGAGGGCCTCGTCTCCCCCAAAGCGCCCCACACTGGCCCCAGAGTCCCTGGGGAGCCCTGCGGTGTGCCCCCATAACCCTGATATCAATGTCGGGGCGATCCCTAGCCCTTCTCTCGGAGCCCAGCACAGCCTTCACCCTCCCTGCACAGGGTGTGCAGCCCCAAGGCCCACGGCAATGACTTGCCATGCCTGTGCTGAGGTGCAGGGTGCACACGTGGGCCTGTGCACCCCAGGACCCCTCCTCTCCTCGGAGCTGCCCGTGCTGCTCACAGGCCTCACTCCTGTCCCCAGCACCAGCCAGGGATCAGGATGCACAGGCGCTGGGGGGCGTGCCCAAGCCGGGACACCCCCGGCCCCAGCACCTCACAGGGTCATGGTCCCACAGCCTGGACAGCCATCCACTGAAGCACCTCTTTGTGGGGAGAACTTGGGACATGGGGTCCTGCCAACATAACGGAGTTCCCCTACAGGCAGGAGGACAGATGGGAAAGTCCACACACCTACAGACACGGGCGGGCGGGAGACAGGGAGGACTGTCCCCAGTCCTGACTTCCAGTCATGCCCGAGACAGGGTCCAGAGGTGACGGAAGGATGTGCCCGCCGTCAGCAGTCACACACACACTGCAGAGTCAGCAGGGACGGAGGCATCTGACCCCGTGGCAGAGAAACAGGGTCACAACCCCGAACCCACTGCCAGGGATTCTAGGAAAAAGCCAAGACCCGTCCACGCTGAGGTGTGAGAAGGTGCACACAGCTAAATACAGTCACGAAGAACTGGAAAGACTGCCGCATCCGCACGCCGTATCCCCTGGGGCCAAAAGGGCCACCCCAAGATGTTCATCCTGATGACGCAGACACCAGTCACCGCAGGACAAGACTCACTGTGTAATAACGGTGTGTGTGTGACAGTGGTGACCGTGTGACAGCGGAGACCGTGTGACAGTGGTGACGTGTGACAGCGGAGACCGTGTGACAGCAGTGGCCATGTGACAGAGACCGTGTGACAGCGGTGACCGTGTGACAGCGGAGACCGTGGGACAGCGGTGACCGTGTGACAGCGGTGACCGTGGGACAGCGGAGACCGTGTGACAGCGGTGACCGTGTGACAGCAGAGACCGTGGGACAGCGGTGGCCGTGGGACAGCGGAGACCGTGTGACAGCGGTGACCGTGTGACAGCGGAGACCGTGTGACAGCAGTGACCGTGTGACAGAGACCGTGTGACAGCGGTGACCGTGTGACAGCGGTGGCCGTGTGACAGCGGTGGCTGTGTGACAGCGGAGACCGTGTGACAGCGGAGACTTGTAGGAATAGTCCGGATAAGAATAGTCTCTGTATAAACAGAGTCTCTGTGATAATAAGTGAGGTGACCCACTGGAAGGTGGTGGTAACAGTGCCCGCTCTGCACATGCGCACCCAGCGTCCAGCCGGGCCAGCACTGGCCGGAGGCTGCAGAGCAGGGAGGAGGCTGGTTTCCTCCCCAGAGGCAGCGGCTCCCTGCACACCTGGTCCTGCACCGCCCCCTGCTGGCAGACCTGGGGCTCTGCAGGAAAGACCCCTCTCCAGGCTGGGAGCCGCATGCCAGCAGGAAAGAGACCTGGGAGGCGCGTGGGGACAGGCTGGGGGCATAGGGACAGCGGCACAGGATAATTTCATTGGAACGGTTTGGGCAGGAGGGACTGGGTTCTGGACCAGAGACCCGATTTCAGCCCCAGATATTCTGGTGACGAGCTATGAGCCTGATAACCTGTCTCGCCTGCCTGGGCCTCCCCTCTCGGGAGAGAGCACACATGCAGTTTCGGCACAAGGTGACTCAGGAAAGGTCACTTTTCCCCCTGGACCGTCCTTCACCCCCTGGGGTTCAGAAGGTGAGGCCCAGGGCCTCGGGTCTGCACAGCGCCCACCCCAGCACCCATCCTGAGGGCCGGCCCAAATGCAGAGGCCCAGACCCGCTGCAGGTGCTGTCTGTCCGCCTCTGCTGAAGGCTGAGCGGGCTGATGGGAGCAGCCTCCCCTGTGAATTTGCATCCAGGCCTCTAGAGTCACCAGCATGTGTGAGGGAAGCCAGGCCAGGTCCAGCCCCTTCTAGCCCGGACTCCACCACAATGGCCCCCCTCCTTTGGCCAAGCTCCGTCTCCCTCTCCCCTCACGGCAACCCTGTGCAGGGACGACCGGGGGCACGGCCGCCTCAGGCCCTCCCTGGAGAAGCCTGGCAGTGTGGGACTGGATGTGCAGGGCGGAGCAAGAACATGGGGGGCAGGGCCCCATGCTAGGTCCACCACGGCCACAAAGGCAGGTCTCCTCTGCATGCCAGCACCTGGTGGCCTGCCCCACCTGGGCACACCTCCTCCTAGGTCAGCTTGCCATTCGCTCTCTGGAGACAATGGGGCCCCTTTACAGGCAGCAGAATCAAGGCCCAGAGCGCAGACCCCTGCCAGATCACCTTAGCAGACCCTCGTGCCAGGCTCACTAGTCCCTGAGGGACAGGGCGGGCAGGGAGGGTCGGAGGACAGCCAGGATCAGAGCAGGCAGCTTCTCTACCATCACATGGCAGGCCACGTGGGCACCACTGTGGGCCAGAGACTGGCGGTGACCCTCACCCTTCCTAACCACCTTTGTGTCTCCTTGTGTCAGGGTCCCCTCCCCTGAGTCCTTCACTGAGGCTGGACAGCCCCAACCCCCTGCAGCCCCAGAAATAAAGAAATAATGTCACCTCCGTGCAGCGGGCTCAGGTGTCAGGCATCAGCGCTGTCCTGTGAGCACACGTGCACACATGTCCTAAGCAGTCCAGCTCCCCGCGGCGGACCGGATGTCTCACCTGGTGGAAGCCGTGTCCGTTCGAGTGGCGGCCGGAGGGCAGGGCGCACGCTGGGCAGGCTTCATAGCCAACTCAGTCCACACTGCCTGCTTAGTGGACAGGACACTTGCCCTGCGGGGAGCACCTGGCTGCAGGACGCTCAGCACACGGGTGACAGAGGTCTGAATAGAGTGGGGCCTCAACCCTCTCTGGCTGCTGTGTGCCAACAGGCCCCAGAGACGCCCCTGTGCCACCCCTTGGGGCCTGTTCCTGGTCGCCGGGACCGTGGACACCACGACCCCTCTGATCCCGTGAGGGAATCTCCCTGCCTTGGTGCCTCAGCAGCAGGTGTGACTCTGGACAAGGCCGGGCCAGGGCAGGTCTGGGGGGCTATATTGGGCGGGGGCTCCCAAGCCCCATGAAGGCCAGGGGTCCCTCTGACAGACCCCAGATGAGAGGCCCATACACCTGCTGAGGGTGAGCCCTAGGAGGGCGCAGGAGGCAGCACCCTGCCCCGCTATGAGGAGGACACCCTAGCTCTACCCTCTGCCCCAGAGAGGGTCCACCGGCCACAGCGGAACTCTGCTGACCCCACAGTACCACCTGTCCCCTCCTGCACCTGTCCAGGCCTGGCTGCAGCAGCAGCACCCACAGCGGGACGTGAGCGCCTTTGTCTGCAGTCTCCCACCTATAGTCCCCAAGTGTCCTTCTGGGCCTTCTGGGACCCACAGGTCCCAGGGCAGAGGTCCCCTGAGGGACCCACATTTTATAAAGGAAAGGGGAGGCCACACCAGGACAGGAAGGGCCGTAGTCCTGACCTCATGGGTGCAGCCAGTGGCCAGGCAACCCGCTGGGCAGGCACGTCCATCGCGTGAAAGGAAAGACTGCGGTTATGAACGAGAGGCAGAGGTGGCCCCATGGGAGCGGCGGTCAGTGGGGAGGCAGCACCCCTCCAACCCCAACGGCTCTGAGATGTCCGCAGGTGCCCCCACGACTACCTGCCTTTTGCTTTAGGAAAAACCATTTAACCTGATGGACGGGCACCATTGGGGACACTGGGGACAGGAGGCTGTGGGGAAGGACAGCTGGGCAGAGGGTTTGGGTGTCAGGAAGCCAGGAACCGTGTGTGGCCTGAGCGAGCCACCACTTCTCCCAGCCTCAGTTTCCCCATCTGCACCTATGTCCTGTCCTCCGATGGTGTGGGTTCTCCCCCCAGGCCACAGCCTCCAGGGTCCCTGCAGCAGAAGCCACCAAGCAGCAGAGTGGTCCTCTGGACTTTCAGATCCGCCCAGGCTCTGCCCAGCCCAGCCCCAGGCCCCCAGAGATCCATGCAGAGAAACCTCAGGTCCACGACCCTCACCACAGGCAGAGACTGCGGTGACAAGGAAGGGCCAGCAGATGGAGACAAACTCCGTGAAACGGGAGGATCCCCGGGTTCCTCCAGGTTGCAGGGGAGGCCTCGGGCTTGTGGGGGGGAGCGCCACGCCCCCTCCCGCAAACCTCCTCTGCCTGCCCTCCCGGGCCAGGGCCTCGCCCGCCCCAGTTCTCTAGCCTGTCTGTTGGGTGGAGCCTTAGCACGTGGGACGCACCAGAGCCTGGAGACTCACACGTGGGGCCGGGGCTGCTCTGCTTTCCCAGGTGGACGTCCCCTCACCTTCCTACACCTGCCTTCTCTGCAGCTCAGAGCCAGCAGGGCCCTGGGCGCCTGAGCGAGCTTGTTCAGCAACCAGGACCCTCCACGCGCGCCCTGCCTGTGGGCACCGCACACAGCGGACCGGGGTGCCTGGGGGCCCAGTGGGAGTCCGGCGCAGTGCACAGGCATCCCAAGGACCTGGGTTCGAGACCTGAGGCTGCAGGGACAGCCCAGACGAACAACGAAATAAAATAAAGTGCTTCCTCCTCTCTTCCTGACAGCTCCTTTCCTCTAAATAAAAACAAAATAAAATCCTGGCCAAGATGACATGAAGCAGAGTTGAACAGCAAAGTCTGGACTCAGGAGGTGACCGTCTCAGTGTGGGAGTCCTCACTCCCCGTCCCCCCGTTGGGCCCGCGGTCTCCTGGACTCTTGAGTGGTCAGCAGGCGGAATCAGGCAGCTCTCCTCAGAGCTGGGCTAAAATGGAAGCGCTGGCCCCTGAGGGGTGAGCCCCCAACCCTAGAGCCCGCGGGACCCCAGAGGGTGGTTCGTGGGACCCCGTCCCGAGCGTCAGAAGGAGGTGGGCCAGGAACTCAGAGCCTCACAGGTCGCAGAGCACGGTGAGTACTTGGGCATTTCAGCCTGGAGGACAGCGGCTCTGAATCTCCGTGCTCCCGGGCTCTGGGCGCACAGCTGACCCCCACCCATGCCCCGCCGACTGAGGGCCCCGAGCAGCGCAGGGAGCTCCCCTCCGAGGTCATCGCACCTTCCCCTCCGTGTCCAGTGGCCCAGGAGGCAGGCAGTGGGCAACACTCACGTGCAGGTCCTGGAGCCAGGGAGAGGCCAGTGGTCCCGCTGCAGGCTCTGGCCTGGGGCGTTTCCCCTGGTGTGCAGGCAGGTCCGCACCTGCGCAGACCCTGGAATCTCATTTGCGCATCCACCAACCACAGGGTCTGGTTGAGGACCCAGAGCAGAGAGGGTTGGAGTCGTTGGCTGGGTCGCACTGAAGGTCCCTCTGCCCGGGGTCCCCGAAAGGACCTTTTCTGCACCCAGCTAGCCCTGTGCCCCACTCCTGTGTAAGCAGGTGGCGCCCGCCTGAGGGATCCAGGAGCCCTGCGCCGGCTGGCCCAGAGTGGGTCAGAGTGGGGTCACCTCCCAGCTCTGGGTCTCATCTGCAGCCAGGGTGGGAGGTGGACTCCTGGGTCGGGCACACAGCTGGCAGAGCCTCTTCCAGTTCCTCCCACAGGGTGTGTCAGTGCTGCGTCGGCCTGCCCCTCTGTGAACAGTTCTCCCAGCAACATGAGTGCTTTCTGCTGGCGCTGAGTCTCCTGTCATCTGCAGGAATTTGGCTGACTGACTGCTTGGCTGGTTTGCACTGCAGCCTTCATGCCTCCGTGCTGTGCTCATGTGTGACTCTGGCCTTCCAGTCAGGTCGCTGAGGGAAGGACAAATGGACAAGGTGACAGAGGGTGATGGATGCAGCCTCAATCAGGGTGGGGCTCACCCCTGGGGGACAAGACACAGTCCTGCTAACACCGGCAGCAGGTCCAGTGCATGTGAGGTGAGGGACATGGTCGTGGACAGCAGCATCTCACACATGAATAATAGGTCTCCCGACAGTCCCCCCATGGGACAGGGGTGTGCCGGTTCCCACGTTCTAAGCATCTTGCACTTCCTGAGAGCAGACAAGATACTCTCAGTTCAACCACATGTGAGCACTTCATGGAATCTAATGACTCCTCATGTTCCCTGAGCAGGTCAGTGAAACAGGCACATACGAGGGAGTCATCCTGAGTGGAACATAAAGACACAAACAATGGACACACAATCAGACATACATTCTAGATACGGAGACGGGCGTGCTCCCTGCTGGAGAGAAGCACAGGGTGCGGGTGGTGCTGGGTCCTGGTGACAAGCAGACGTGGTGGGTCGGTGTCCCAGGAAGTGCGGTGCCTTATCTGCTGTTATACGAGGGCTGTTAGACGGCGCGGGAAAACGTCGAGGAAATATGCATCATCACATCACGAAGCGCACAAAGGACAAGAGTAGATGCTGTCGGTGACAGCAAGTAGGGACGTGCATTCCTGAGAAATCTGACCTTCAAGAAACAAGTCACTGTGGACACTGAAAGGACAGGCAGGGGGCGGTACTTCTCTCTTGTGTGGATCTGATGAGGTCAGCAGGGCCTGGAAAGCTACACAGCTTAGGTCATTCACGCTCCTAATTGTCCTGATTCTGTCTACGCTCCCTGAGGAGAGAGTTGTCATCGTCCTGTCCCTCTGCACCTGTCGGTCCCCACAGTTTGCAGGGCGGACACCTGCCCGATTATACCCTCTGGATCATCTCCACCCACCACCACCAAAGAGGGCAGGGAGGACAGGCCAGCGCGATATCCACTGGGCGCCCCACTATCCACACAGGCCTCTCATTCTGATGGGGGTCCCCGGGGCATCCCCCAGTCTCTGGAGCAGGGGGCTCTGGTCTTGTGGAGGATGACGTGGGACAAGGGAGACGGGCTTGTTTTCATGAAGCAGACTTGGTAATTGGGGGCATGTGATGGACTGAGCAGTAATTGTGTCTCAGGGGGAGGCGACAGGGGACGCTCCTCTGAGGACGCTGCAGGAGCGCTTGTCACGGTCCCTCTGCTCTGTGGTAGGAACAGGAGGCCTATTTAGCCCGAGCGCACGGTGACACGGGGCCTCTGCACCAGGGACACGGGACGGTGTGGCTGCTTCTTCACACCACACGTCCGTCACAGAGAGAGTGCTGGAGAGGAAGGTGAGCGAAGGTCTCCCGTTGCAGCCAGCGGCTCCGCCGAGTGGAGTCTTCCATGCGACAGTTCGGTGAATACTGGACTTGATGGCATGCTATGGTGAGCATTCCTGTGACCAGAGCTTGAGGGACCTATTGGAGGCGGTAAAGCCTCTCCAAGAGATCCCTCACATGTGGTAATCGTGTCCTCCCTGCCCTTAGGCACTGTCCCTGCACAGATCAGCCATGAGACCTTGACCGCTGGGCCGGCAGCCTCCAATGTGTTCCCTCGGTCGTCCCTTAGCCTCTACAATCAGCGCTCTTGGCTGCACACTCATGAATGAGGACCCCACCCAGAAATACAGCCATTTGACCCCTTCTCGAAGGTTGGGTTTCACCCAGATAATCAGAGAAAGTAACGACAATCTCATACATTCTTGAATCAGAAAGGAAGCTGTAAACAGATCCCTCTTCTAGACACCAGGTAGGTGCCTGAGACCAGACCAGGAATCCGGAAGGCTGGGTTCCTTACTCCATATCACTGGACGGTAATCGGTGTATTGTCCATCTCTTTGATGGTCAAACTCCTCTTGGAAAGAAGGAAATAACCCTTTGATCAGCTGCCCTGATAGCGGAAAGGCTTCTGAAACCCCGCACGGAGGTCCTGCATCGCAGAATACTTGTCACCGACAGGGGCCTGGGTTCGGGTGGGGTCTCCCTGTTGTCAGACACACTCCCTCACACACATACACTCACACATGCATCCACATATTCACACACTCAAACACAATCACAGGCACACATATTCACAATCACAAACACATACGATCACATCCACACACATTCACACACATTCATACTCACACAAACAAAAACACACACTGACTAATCCACTGCTGAGCTAACAGGGAACCTGGGGTGGACCCTTTCACAACGAGGTGGCCCCGATGGAGTTGGGTCTGAGGGTCCGGGCGGCCGTCACCGCTGACGCGCTGGAGGTCCGCATGGAGAGATGGGCCAACGCCACCCCCGGGACGGACTTCGTGCTGCTGGGGCTGTTCCTCCACGCGCGGGCACCCAGGCTCCTCTTCGCGCTCGTCGTCCTGGTCTTCCTGGTGGCCGTGGCCGGCAACGCGATGCTGATGGTCCTCATCGGGCTGGACTCGCGCCTCCACACGCCCATGTACTTGCTTCTCAGCCAGCTGTCCCTCATGGACCTCTTGTACACGTCCACCTTTGTCCCCAAGATCGCCGTTGACTTCCTCACTGGACACAACCGCATTTCCCGCGTCAGCTGTGGGACCCAGAGCTTCCTGTTCGTGACTCTGATAGGAGCCGAGTGCCTGCTGCTGGCTGTCATGGCCTACGACCGCTACGTGGCCATCTGCCACCCCCTGCACTACGCCGTCCTCATGCGGCCCGCGGTCTGTGTGCCGCTGGTGGCCGCCACCTGGCTGGGAGCGCTGCTCAATGCCCTGCTCCACGTGGTCTATGTGCTGGGGCTCCCGTACTGCGCCTCCCGGGAGATCCACCACTTCTTCTGCGAGATCCCGGCTCTCCTGCCACTCGTGTGTGCTGACACGTCTCTCTACGAGCAGGGCCTCTTTGTCAGCGGAGTGGTGTTTCTCTTCCCCATGGCGGCCGTCCTGGGCTCGTACGGGCGCATCCTGTCCACCGTGTTGGTGCTCGGCTCCCGCCTGGGGCTGAGGAAGGCGCTGGCCACCTGCTCTTCCCACATGATCGTGGTGTGTCTCTTCTTCGGGACGGTCATCTTCAAGTACTTCCTCCCCAAGTCCTACCACACCGCCGAGCAGGACCAGGTGGTCTCGGTCTTCTACACCATCCTCACGCCCATGCTCAACCCCCTCATCTACAGCCTGCGCAACAAGGATGTGGCCGCGGCCCTGAGGAAGGTCCTGGGACGATGAGCCTGTGACCCTGAGGGCGGGAGGCGGGCGGGCTGAGCAGGGACAGCTGCCTCTCAACGGGGGCACAGCCACAGCAAGACACGCGCTGCAGAGTGTGGATGCCTTGTAGCTATTCCTGCACCTGCACCCCAGCACCTGCACCCCGCACCATCACCCGTGACTCTGCACCTGCATCTTTGCACCTGCACCCTTGTAGTTGCACGCTTCAATGCTCTACGAGGCACATCTCTGTCGTTCTCGGGGTCCCTTTCCATGGAACATCGTTCACGGATGCACTTCTATTGTAGAATGACAGGCTCAAGGGATCGATGACCTTCCTGACATCCGTCCTCATCGGACTGGCGAGTAACCCACATGCGGACGGGGCGTGAACAGTGAGCAGCTCTGCTGTCACAGAGCGCCTTGACGACGTCGTTACGTCCGCAGGGAATTCTGTGCCATTTCTGAGAGTTCCCGCGTTTCAGTCTTGTCGCAGATGTCGTTCCTCGTGACAGCCCCGTATCCGTGTTGTTTTCTCTGTTCTTGTGGATGTGGCTCATTGCTTATCTCAGCAAGGAACGAAAAAGATGACCAGTCACCGTGCTGTCTCCTTGTCCACACGGGTCGTGGCGATGCAGTTGAATTTACAGTCTCTGCACCTGCCGTCATCGGGGTCATCGGGGGACATGTTTTCCTTTATGCCCCTCACCTGTGGATCTTTCCGTGTTGCATTAAAATTAAATTTCCAAGCTAGTGAGTACATAAGGCATGTCATTTCTGGGTGCAAATAACGACCTATTTTGTTTGTTAACAGTGTCTACGGAGGACAACTGTCATAAAAAAAAGTGACTTTAGTTTGACAGTTCTTGGTAGAACTGGCCCACAAAGTCCTGAAGGTAATTATGATAATTATTTATAATTATATTATAATGCTTTCAATAGTCTACGGTTTCCAATATTTACAATATATTCAACAGTTTTGTTTATTTCTCCCTGCTCCTATTTTTAACAAATAAACCTCAGGGCTTCATTTCCAGGTAACTCACCCTTGGGAATTTTATAGCACACCATTCCTAGTGCAACTCTGATGAAATACTGAATCAAAAGCTAAAATAATTATAATTCATGTGAAAAGTGTTTCTTTGTATCGGGCGTCCACTGAGGCTTATTTTATTTCATGTCAGCACAGTGACGACTTAGATTTAATAAACATCACCACGTGAGGTATTGGGAATGGGCGAGAGGACAGCCGCCCGCCCGTTCCCGCACTCACAGGAAAGGTCGCACAGTTCCAGCTGAGTGTCCTTCCCAGATGTCCATTCCCACTCTGGACCGCTTGTCCCCAGGGTATACACAGAGGTGGAATGAACCAAGAGGATTCGTCATGTTGAATATGAGAACTCGCCCATCTGCTGTCTGTGATTGTCAGGGACACCTGTTCCGCAGCAAATGGAACCAGGGAACAGACGGAGGGGCCCCCACCAGCTGATGCGCACACAGTTCATGCGGGGTTATTCGAGTCGCTTGAGGATCCCCCTGAACTTACACTGAGTCACTTTAAATTCAGTAAAAGAAATGAAACAAATGCATCAAGAAAATGAAATGGGACATCAGTACCACCATTTAGTGGTGACCCCTTGGTACCTTTGCTGTTTTAAAAAATGTTTCTAAAAACTGTTCTAAAATAGACACCAAATTTCCCTCTTAAATGACTTTAAGTGAACAACTCAGCCCATTAAATAGCTACCACAAACACAGCCCCCTCCCCACAGCCCGTGTGCAGGAGTGCGTCTCCCAGGAGACTCGCCCCTTTCTCTGCTAGCGCCTCTGCAAACAAGCTGCTTCTGCTGAAACCCATGACCGCTCTTCATGGTCTCAACTCAGGCTCTGACCGGGGCTGCGCCCCCTTAGGACTGGCTGCCCCTCAAACCACCTGACACAGCCCAGGAACCAGATCATATCTGACCAGCCTCACACGCACCATCCAACCCCATGACTGAAGGCCCTGGCTCTGCTTCCCCATCCAGTCCGGGGCAAAGGCCCATTTCCTGGAGCCTTCTCTCCACACCCACATGATCCCGGACATAGTGTTTCCTTCCAGGCAGCCCGGGTCTGGCGGACTCACCCAGTCTTGTCCTGTGTCCCGCAGAGCCTGTCTACTAATTCTGGCTGCTGGGACGAAGGCTGTTAGGACGAGGGGTGCTGGGCGCTGACACGGGCAGCACATTCCAGAGACGCCGTCCCACGCGCAGCTCCATGTGGGCCTTCACAAGTGGCTGTCCCCACGAACAGCTCCCTCCCCCAGCAGGCAGGTGGGCACTCCCAGCTCTGCCTCTGCTCTGCAGACCGCGCCCCGCCCCAATGGGCAGCGCCACCTGCGCTCTGCGAAGACAGGCTGCTCCCTGAACAGCCGTGTTACAACAAAAGCAGAGAAGCCCTTGGTGTCCACCTTCCAGAAGCCCCTCAGGATTGGGCACTCGCAGCTGTGTGTCTGCCCAGATCAGCTCTGCCCAGGTCCCCTGCACCTCACAATGGACGTCACAGGTATCGTGTGTGCAGGGAAGGCCCCACCTCCATGACACGGACATGTGCTCTCGTCTCTGTCCCCAGAGCCCAGCACCACAAGTTGTGGGTCTTCCTGTGAGTGGAGCATGTCTGCTGTCCCGTGACGTGTGTGAGGTGTCTAGGAACCCCTAGGGCTGGTGGGGGCCCGGGAGAGTGGCTGCAGGTGGTCCCTGGGTCATCAACCACACCTGAGTAGTGAGGCAAGGAGGTGCAGTGATGAGGAGGAGTGGGAGGTATGGAGGAAGAGGAG